>JAVRKA010000572.1:0-85629 GCA_034508555.1 Venustoraphidia nigricollis
GGTGCCGATAGGCATTTCATAGATATAAGCCGATAGGTATTTCAAATATAGGTGTCGATAGGCATTTCAGATATGGTTGCCGATAGGCATTTCAAATATAAGTGCTGATAGGCATTTCAGATGTAGTTTCCGATAGGCATTTCAAAAATAGGTACCGATAGGCATTTCAGATAGGGGTGCCGATAGGCATTTCAGAAATAGTTGCCAATTGGCATTTTAAAAATAGGTGTCGATAGGGATTTCAGATATAGAAGCCGATAGGCATTTCAAATATAGGTGCCGATAGGCATTCCAGATATGGTTGCCGATAGGCATTTCAAATATAGGTGCTGATAGGCATTTCAGATGTAGTTTCCGATAGGCATTTCAAAAATTGGTGCCGATAGGCATTTCAGATATAGGTGCCGATAGGCATTTCTGATATAGTTGCCGATTGGCATTTTAGAAATAACTGCCGATAGGCATTTCAGATATAGAAGCCGATAGGTATTTCAAATATAGGTGTCGATAGGCATTTCAGATATGGTTGCCGATAGGCATTTCAAATATAGGTGCTGATAGGCATTTCAGATGTAGTTTCCGATAGGCATTTCAAAAATAGGTGCCGATAGGCATTTCAGATATAGAAGCCGATAGGCATTTCAGATATAAGTGCCGATAGACATATCAGATATATTTGCCGATTGGCATTTTAAAAACAGGTGCCGATAGGCATTTCAGATATAGAAGCCGATAGGTATTTTAAATATAGGTGTCAATAGGCATTTTAGATATGGTTGCCGATAGGCATTTCAAATATAGGAGCAGATAGGCATTTCAGATGTAGTTTCCGAAAGGCATTTCAAAAATAGGTGCCGATAGGCATTTCAGATATAGGTGCCGATAGGCATTTAAGATATAGTTGCCGATTGGCATTTTAAAAATAGGTGCCAATAGGCATTTCAGATATAGAAGCCGATAGGCATTCAAATATAGGTGCCGATAGGCATTCCAGATATGGTTGCCGATAGGCATTTCAAATATAAGTGCTGATAGGCATTTCAGATGTAGTTTCCGATAGGCATTTCAAAAATAAATACCGATAGGCATTTCAGATATAGGTGCCGATAGGCAATTCAGAAATAGTTGCCAATTGGCATTTTAAAAATAAGTGTCGATAGGGATTTCAGATATAGAAGCCGATAGGCATTTCAAATATAGGTGCCGATAGGCATTCCAGACATGGTTGCCGATAGGCATATCAAATATAGGTGCTGATAGGCATTTCAGATGTAGTTTCCGATAGGCATTTCAAAAATTGGTGCCGATAGGCATTTCAGATATAGGTGCCGATAGGCATTTCAGCTATAGTTGCCGATTGGCATTTTAGAAGTAAGTGCCGATAGGCATTTCAGATATAGAAGCCGATAGGTATTTCAAATATAGGTGTCGATAGGCATTTCAGATATGGTTGCCGATAGGCATTTCAAAATAGGTGCTGATAGGCATTTCAGATGTAGTTTCCGATAGGCATTTCTAAAATAGGTGCCGATAGGCATTTTAGATGTAGTTTCCGATAGGCATTTCAAAAATAGGTGCCGATAGGCATTTCAGATATAGGTGCCGATAGGCATATCAGATATAGTTTGCCGATAGGCATTTAAAATATAGGTGCCGATAGGCATTTCAAAAATAGGTGCCGATAGGCATTTTAGATGTAGTTTCCGATAGGCATTTCAAAAATAGGTGCCGATAGGCATTTCAGATATAGGTGCCGATAGGCACTTCAGATATAGTTACCGATTGGCATTTTAAAAATAGGTGCCGATAGGCATTTCAGATATAGAAGCCGATAGGCATTTCAAATATAGGTGCCGATAGGCATTTCAAATATAGGTACTGATAGGCATTTCAGATGTAGATTCCGATAGGCATTTCAAAAATAGGTGCCGATAGGCATTTCAGATATAGGTGCCGATAGGCATTTCAGATATAGTTGCCGATTGGCATTTTAAAAGTAGGTGCCGATAGGCATTTCAGATATAGAAGCCGATAGGCATTTCAAATATAGGTGCCGATAGGCATTCCAGATATGGTTGCCGATAGGCATTTCAAATATAGGTGCTGATAGGCATTTCAGATGTAGTTTCCGATATGCATTTCAAAAATTGGTGCCGATAGGCATTTCAGATCTAGGTGCCGATAGGCATTTCAGATATAGTTGCCGATTGGCATTTTAAAAATAGGTGCCGATAGGCATTTCAGATATAGAAGCCGATAGGTATTTCAAATATAGGTGTCGATAGACATTTCAGATATGGTTGCCGATAGGCATTTCAAATTTAGGTGCTGATAGGCATTTCAGATGTAGTTTCCGATAGGCATTTCAAAAATAGGTGCCGATAGGCATTTTAGATATAGGTGCCGATAGGCATTTCAGATATAGTTGCCGATTGGCATTTTAAAAATAGGTGTCGATAGGCATTTCAGATATAGGTGCCGATAGGCATTTCAAATATAGGTGTCGATTGGCATTTCAGATATGGTTGCCGATAGGCATTTCAAATATAGGTGCTGATAGGCACTTCAGATGTAGTTTCCGATAGGAATTTCAAAAATAGGTGCCGATAGGTATTTCAGATATAGGTGCCGATAGGCATTTCAGATATAGTTGCCGATTGGCAATTTAAAAATAGGTGCCGATAGGCATTTCAGATATAGAAGCCGATAGGCATTACAAATATGGGTGCCGATAGGCATTCCAGATATGGTTGCCGATAGGCATTTCAAATATGGGTGCTGATAGGCATTTCAGATGTAGTTTCCGATAGGCATTTCAAAAATTGGTGCCGATAGGCATTTCAGATATAGGTGCCGATAGGCATTTCAGATATAGTTGCCGATTGGCATTTTAAAAATAAGTCTCGATAGGCATTTCAGATATAAATGCCGAAAGGCATTTCAGATATAGGTGCCGATAGGCATTCCAGATATGGTTGCCGATAGGCATTTCAAATATAGGTGCTGATAGGCATTTCAGATGTAGTTTCCGATAGGCATTTCAAAAATTGGTGCCGATAGGCATTTCAGATATAGGTGCCGATAGGCATTTCAGATATAGTTGCCAAATGGCATTTTAAAAATAGGTGTCGATAGGCATTTCAGATATGGTTGCCGATAGGCATTTCAAATATAAGTGCTGATAGGCATTTCAGATGTAGTTTCCGATAGGCATTTCAAAAAGAGGTACCGATAGGCATTTCAGATATAGGTGCCGATAGGCATTTCAGAAATAGTTGCCAATTGGCATTTTAAAAATAGGTGTCGATAGGGATTTCAGATATAGAAGCCGATAGGCATTTCAAATATAGGTGCCGATAGGCATTCCAGATATGGTTGCCGATAGGCATTTCAAATATAGGTGCTGATAGGCATTTCAGATGTAGTTTCCGATAGGCATTTCAAAAATTGGTGCCGATAGGCATTTCAGATATAGGTGCCGATAGGCATTTCAGATATTGTTGCCGATTGGCATTTTAGAAATAACTGCCGATAGGCATTTCAGGTATAGAAGCCGATAGGTATTTCAAATATAGGTGTCGATAGGCATTTCAGATATGGTTGCCGATAGGCATTTCAAATATAGGTGCTGATAGGCATTTCTGATGTAGTTTCCGATAGGCATTTCAAAAATAGGTGCCGATAGGCATTTCAGATATAGGTGCCGATAGGCATTTCAGATATAGGTGCCGATAGGCATTTCAGATATAGTTGCCGATTGGCATTTTAAAAACAGGTGCCGATAGGCATTTCAGATATAGAAGCCGATAGGTATTTCAAATATAGGTGTCGATAGGCATTTTAGATATGGTTGCCGATAGGCATTTCAAATATAGGAGCAGATAGGCATTTCAGATGTAGTTTCCGAAAGGCATTTCAAAAATAGTTGCCGATAGGCATTTCAGATATAGGTGCCGATAGGCATTTCAGATATAGTTGCCGATTGGCATTTTAAAAATAGGTGCCGATAGGCATTTCAGATATAGAAGCCGATAGGCATTTCAAATATAGGTGCCGATAGGCATTCCAGATATGGTTGCCGATAGGCATTTCAAATATAGGTGATGATAGGCATTTCAGATGTAGTTTCCGATATGCATTTCAAAAATTTATGCCGATAGGCATTTCAGATATAGGTGCCGATAGGCATTTCAGATATAGTTGCCGATTGGCATTTTAAAAATAGGTGCCGATAGGCATTTAAGATATAGAAGCCGATAGGTATTTCAAATATAGGTGTCGATAGGCATTTCAGATACGGTTGCCGATAGGCATTTCAAATATTAGTGCTGATAGGCATTTCAGATGTAGTTTCCGATAGGCATTTCAAAAATAGGTGCCGATACGCATTTCAGATATAGGTGCCGATAGGCATTACAGATATAGTTGCCGATTGGCATTTTAAAAATAGGTGCCAATAGACATTTCAGTTATAGAAGCCGATAGGCATTTCAAAAATAGGTGCCGATAGGCATTCCAGATATGGTTGCTGATAGGCATTTCAAATATAGGTGCTGATATGCACTTCAGATGTAGTTTCCGATAGGAATTTCAAAAATAGGTGCCAATAGGCATTTCAGATATAGGTGCCGATAGGCATTTCAGATATAGTTGCCGATTGGCATTTTAAAAATAGGTGCCGATAGGCATTTCAGATATAGAAGCCGATAGGCATTTCAGATATAGTTGCCGAATGGCATTCCAGATATGGTTGCCGATAGGAATTTCAAATATAGGTGCTGATAGGCACTGCAGATGTAGTTTCCGATAGGAATTTCAAAAATAGGTGCCGATAGGCATTTCAGATATAGGTGCCTATAGGCATTTCAGATATAGTTGCCGATTGGCATTTTAAAAATAGGTGCCGATAGTCATTTCAGATATAGAAGCCGATAGGCATTTCAAATATGGGTGCCGATAGGCATTCCAGATATAGTTGCCGATAGGCATTTCAAATATAGGTGCTGATAGGCATTTCAAATGTAGTTTCCGATAGGCATTTCAAAAATTGGTGCCGATAGGCATTTCAGGTATAGGTGCCGATAGGCATTTCAGATATAGTTGCCGATTGGCATTTTAAAAATAGGTGCCGATAGGCATTCCAGATATGGTTGCCGATAGGCATTTCAAATATAGGTGCTGATAGGCATTTCAGATGTAGGTAGTCTCCGATAGGCATTTCAAAAATAGGTGCCGATAGGCATTTTAGATGTAGTTTCCGATAGGCATTTCAAAAATAGGTGCCGATAGGCATTTCAGATATAGGTGCCGATAGGCATATCAGATATAGTTGCCGATAGGCATTTAAAATATAAGTGCCGATAGGCATTTCAAAAATAGGTGCCGATAGGCATTTTAGATGTAGTTTCCGATAGGCATTTCAAAAATAGGTGCCGATAGACATTTCAGATATAGGTGCCGATAGGCACTTCAGATATAGTTGCCGATTGGCATTTTAAAAATAGGTGCCGATAGGCATTTCAGATATAGAAGCCGATAGGCATTTCAAATATAGGTGCCGATAGGCATTTCAAATATAGGTACTGATAGGCATTTCAGATGTAGATTCCGATAGGCATTTCAAAAATAGGTGCCGATAGGCATTTCAGATATAAGTGCCGATAGGCATTTCAGATATAGTTGCCGATTGGCATTTTAAAAATAGGTGCCGATAGGCATTTCAGATATAGAAGCCGATAGGCATTTCAAATATAGGTGCCGATAGGCATTCCAGATATGGTTGCCGATAGGCATTTCAAATATAGGTGCTGATAGGCATTTCAGATGTAGTCTCCGATAGGCATTTCAAAAATTGGTGCCGATAGGCATTTCAGATATAGGGGCCGATAGGCATTTCAGATATAGTTGCCGATTGGCATTTTAAAAATAGGTGCCGATAGGCATTTCAGAGATATAAGCCGATAGGTATTTCAAATATAGGTGTCGATAGGCATTTCAGATATGGTTGCCGATAGGCATTTCAAACATAAGTGCTGATAGGCATTTCAGATGTAGTTTCCGATAGGCATTTCAAAAATAGGTACCGATAGGCATTTCAGATATAGGTGCCGATAGGCATTTCAGAAATAGTTGCCAATTGGCATTTTAAAAATAGGTGTCGATAGGCATTTCAGATATAGAAGCCGATAGGTATTTCAAATATAGGTGTCGATGGGCATTTTAGATATGGTTGCCGATAGGCATTTCAAATATAGGAGCAGATAGGCATTTCAGATGTAGTTTCCGAAAGGCATTTCAAAAATAGGTGCCGATAGGCATTTCAGATATAGGTGCCGATAGGCATTTCAGATATAGTTGCCGATTGGCATTTTAAAAATAGGTGTCGATAGGCATTTCAGATATAGGTGCCGATAGGCATTTCAGATATAGTTGCCGATTGGCATTCCAGATATGGTTGCCGATAGGCATTTCAACTATAGGTGCTAATAGGTACTTCAGATGTAGTTACCGATAGGAATTTCAAAAATAGGTGCCGATAGGCATTTCAGATATAGGTGCCGATAGGCATTTCAGATATAGTTGCCGATTGGCATTTCAAAAATAGGTGCCGATAGGCATTTCAGATATAGAAGCCGATAGGCATTTCAAATATGGGTGGCGATAGGCATTCCAGATATGGTTGCCGATAGGCATTTCAAATATAGGTGCTGATAGGCATTTCAGATGTAGTTTCCGATAGGCATTTCAAAAATTGGTGCCGATAGGCATTTCAGATATAGGTGCCGATAGGCATTTCAGGTATAGGTGCCGATAGGCATTTCAGATATAGTTGCCGATTGGCATTTTAAAAATAGGTGATGATAGGCATTTCATAGATATAAGCCGATAGGTATTCAAATATAGGTGTCGATATGCATTTCAGATATGGTTGCCGATAGGCATTTTAAATATAAGTGCTGATAGGCATTTCAGATGTAGTTCCGATAGGCATTTCAAAAATAGGTACCGATAGGCATTTCAGATATAGGTGCCGATAGGCATTTCAGAAATAGTTGCCAATTGGCATTTTAAAAATAGGTGTCGATAGGGATTTCAGATATAGAAGCCGATAGGCATTTCAAATATAGGTGCCGATAGGCATTCCAGATATGGTTGCCGATAGGCATTTCAAATATAGGTGCTGATAGGCATTTCAGATGTAGTTTCCGATAGGCATTTCAAAAATTGGTGCCGATAGGCATTTCAGATATAGGTGCCGATAGGCATTTCAGATATAGTTGCCGATTGGCATTTTAAAAATAGGTGCCGATAGGCATTTCAGATATAGAAGCCGATAGACATTTCAAATATAGGTGCCGATAGGCATTCCAGATATGGTTGCCGATAGGCATTTCAAATATAAGTGCTGATAGGCATTTCAGATGTAGTTTCCGATAGGCATTTCAAAAATAAATACTGATAGGCATTTCAGATATAGGTGCCGATAGGCAATTCAGAAATAGTTGCCAATTGGCATTTTAAAAATAGGTGTCGATAGGGATTTCAGATATAGAAGTCGATAGGCATTTCAAATATAGGTCCCGATAGGCATTCCAGATATGGTTGTTGATAGGCATTTCAAATATATGTGCTGATAGGCATTTCAGATTTAGTTTCCGATAGGCATTTCAAAAATTGGTGCCGATAGGCATTTCAGATATAGTTGCCGATTGGCATTTTAGAAATAAGTGCCGATAGGCATTTCAGATATAGAAGCCGATAGGTATTTCAAATATAGGTTTCGATAGGCATTTCAGATATGGTTGCCGATAGGCATTTCAAATATAGGTGCTGATAGGCATTTCAGATGTAGTTTCCGATAGGCATTTCAAAAATAGGTGCCGATAGGCATTTTAGATGTAGTTTCCGATAGGCATTTCAAAAATAGGTGCCGATAGGCATTTCAGATATAGGTGCCTATAGGCATTTCAGATATAGTTGCCGATTGGCATTTTAAAAATAGGTGCCGATAGGCATTTCAGATATAGAAGCCGATAGGCATTTCAAATATGGGTGCCGATAGGCATTCCAGATATAGTTGCCGATAGGCATTTCAAATATAGGTGCTGATAGGCATTTCAGATGTGGTTTCCGATAGGCATTTCAAAAATTGGTGCCGATAGGCATTTCAGGTATAGGTGCCGATAGGCACTTCAGATATAGTTGCCGATTGGCATTTTAAAAATAGGTGGCGATTGGCATTTCAGATATAGAAGCCGATAGGCATTTCAAATATAGGTGCCGATAGGCATTCCAGATATGGTTGCCGATAGGCATTTTAAATATAGGTGCTGATAGGCATTTCAGATGTAGTCTTTGATAGGCATTTCAAAAATTGGTGCCGATAGGCATTTCAGATATAGGGGCCGATAGGCATTTCAGATATAGTTGCCGATTGGCATTTTAAAAATAGGTGCCGATAGGCATTCCAGATATGGTTGCCGATAGGCATTTCAAATATAGGTGCCGATAGGCATTTCAGATGTAGTCTCCGATAGGCATTTCAAAAATAGGGGTATAGGTAGGTCCTGGACCAACCGATTTGATGACGTTTCAGGTCGCAGAATCGCTCATTTTTGCCCCCACCACTTTTAATAATTTGTGCAATATTTGCATGCCTCAGTGTCGTCAACGACGACTCTCTCGACGTTCTTCGTTAATAGCCCCCCTACCCCACCGCCCCCTCTTCCGCCCCCCATCCGACGACAAGAGTTCGTCGAGACGTTGCAACGGGGATATTTTTTTACTGATGCGTTTGAATGGTATATTGTAGTTTATTGCAAAAGATAACCCCAGGTAGGTATGCAATCTGCAATACATGAGCTAGAGCGATGTCTTCGATATTTTAATCGCCTACAACGTAGGCAGCCCGCACAGCTTTTTTTTCATGCCAGAGCCAGTGTGTTTTCGAACCCGGGACTCTTAGGTCGACCGTCCGACACTGTACCACTGAGCCATGACAACGTGTTGTCGAAGCGTCGTTAAAACATGTATATATAAAACACGTTGCGTTACACAGAAACACGTCGCCTCTACAGCTGATCATTTAAGGTTGTACATTGTACAATAAATAATTATTGAATACAAGCAAAAATGTGGTTACAGGCTGTTCTAATACTGCGGTACATTGTTATCAAATACAATATGTGATGCGTTATAATTGGAATTTATTACAATAGGTTATAATAATAAGCATGTATTTAACATTTTTATTTATATCAAATTTTCTTATTTTATTTTAAAACATCATATTATTATAAAAATCTTCCTAGTAACTTTTTTATAGGTTTCAGACAGGAATAAATTCTAGAGGTTAGATAAAAGAATATTGCTTCTATAATAATATTGTCCTCGCAATAAGTTTTATTAATTTGTTAGCTTTGCACCTCTCCAAACTGTTCACTTTTACGATACATCACTCACGTACTATGCTATAAAACTGCAATGAGCTGTTATTTGTCAATAGCTAAACGTTGAGAAATTAAATTAATTACTACTCAATAATAAACCTGAAATAACAAATAACTTGCATAATTGTTCAAACATAAAGTTTGTTTATTTTATTACAATAAAGGTTAGATTACGTCTACAAAATACGTAACATGCAATTAAAACGGTGTTTGAGCTCCGACAACTGGATTCATGAATCTAAAATGTAATTTAAACTTTCTAGCAAAATCAATAAGATCATTTATTTCTGACTCACTATTTGAGTCACTGCTACTCAAACTTTCCCCATCCTTGTCAACTGAACTATAGTATCTTCTTAACGAGTCAGCAGCTACAGTGGCTGAAAAAATGATGTATAACCTTTCATTCCTCTATACTTGTTATTTTATTTTCATGATGCGACAGCCGGTGTGGTTTATAAAACTGGAATATTATCTGATAGATTTATTTTTATCCGACTCAAAATAGTTAATCCGATATCGTACGCGTCGTTAGTGTTGGAACTTTTAAATCTTTCCATCATGATTCTAAGTAAATAAAAAATATATTGTCAACATAGTTTTTTGTTTTGAATTTTATTTAGATTTCATATTATGTAAATAGGAGAGGTGGTTGGAAATGAATAATAACATTTTTAAAGTACTTTTTTTATTTATTTTTAAAGTACTTTTTTATTTATATTACATTTTTTAAACATTAAAATAATAATTAACATAAAATAATAAAATAATAATATACAATACGCGCTCAAACTACGCCGAAAATAAGAATTGCATGCAAACAGCATAGAAGAGTATCTTCTAACCAACACCCATCGCATAGATCAAAAATCTGAAAAAAAATAAAACAAACCGTTTTAGTATATTAATACTCACATTCAATTAATAATTCATTTTCATCCGACAATCAGTAATTATAATAATTACTTGTAACAGGTTGGGTTCGTTACAAAAAATAATTAATGTAGTAATTTATTCATCGAAATTTATTCACAAAACAAACTATTTCATCGAAATTTATTCACAAAACAAACTATTAAGTCTGTGGGTTTGTATTATACAATCACACATGAAATTATAAAATACATTTGTATTACGCATTGTCGACGACTTCCCACACTTGTGGTATTCGACTGTCGTCGGCAGTCATCGTATGCTCAATGACTGAGCTGACACCAGTGGCGGCGTCGATAGACATTATGTCTTGTTAAAACAGTTAAAATTAACAAAAAATAGGTATAATAGTCAAAATTGCCATTCGTAGTTCAATTGAATAATATATCACTTCACACACTCGCTTTTCGACATGTACTACTAGGTCTGCCTCACGTCTTCCAGTCCAACGTTGATTTTTACACAAATAACGAACTCTAATACAAAAAAGAACTCGCTTTGAATTTAAACGAAATTCTTAATCATATTTTGAGTCCGCAACTTGTGCAGTTGCGGGGAATTTTATGTGCGGAGTTGCGGGGAATTTTATGTGCGGAGTTGCGGGGAATTTTATGTGCTAGTTGACATAATTATGATGAGATACAATTCTTATTCGGCGTTAAGCACAGGTGAGAGAGAGAGATACAATTCTTATTCGGCGTTAAGCACAGGTGAGATGAGAGATTCGAATGATGAACTGAGAAAAGTAACCGTAAATAATGATTTAACAATCGATAATGTAAGGACGACCGAATTTACAGTAGATACCGTTAAAGAAGAAGCTGAACCAATATATGAAGTTATAGTTGCCGAATGGGATAAACTCGTTAAAGAAGTGAAGATCGAGAATTGGTTTTCCAAAGCACCGTTTACAGTGTAATGCTACCACCAGAAGGTGGTTGAGTTGACAGTCAGTCATTTGGAATATATAGACGTGTTTTATGGACACGTGAGAAAATCAAATTGTATTAAAGAAAACTCGCTTATAGCTCTTCGCAGTAATATAGAAGTTTGCAAGTCAAAGTTTTTAAGGTTGGAAAAAATAAAAAAGATATATTTTTCCGTAATAAAAGTAAAAGGAATAACGTTAACGTTAAATTATACAAATTTAGAAAAAATAAAAAAAGATATTTTTGGCTTGGAAGGGCATTTCCTCCCCTCCATGAATATGCTTATAGCGGCAATCCTCGCTTATACATACAATAAATTGTATAAAATGGAATTTTTTTAAAGAATTGTATAAACAAAGAATAATTTTCACAATGTGCAAATTGTATTAAAAATTAGGACACGAGGTTGTTACTAAATTATCAAAAAGGAAAAAATACAATGCGAATAAATGTTTCGTGTTTTTTAGCAAAAAAAAAAAATTTTAAACATCATCCAGAAAAAAATCGGTTAAATATGTTAAAAATAAAAATTTCATAAAATGTAAGAGATTTAAAAATATATAAATGTCTTTTCGATATAAACAAAACGTTTAATGTGATGATTAATCATTTATAATCAATATAATAATATAAACTAAAAGTTTATAACAACTTTTTCTAGAAAGATCAATATAATATTAATATAAACTAAAAAAAGTTTATAATGACT
Organism: Venustoraphidia nigricollis; assembly: GCA_034508555.1. Taxonomy (NCBI): domain Eukaryota; kingdom Metazoa; phylum Arthropoda; class Insecta; order Raphidioptera; family Raphidiidae; genus Venustoraphidia; species Venustoraphidia nigricollis. The sequence goes on from JAVRKA010000572.1 coordinate 12,021, forward strand.
TTCCAGAAAGCTGTACTACCATCGGATGTGGGTATTGAAAGGACACTCTTAATACTAAAATAAATTTAAAAAAACAGATAAATAAAATTAGCAGTTAAAAATAATAATAAAATTCTTACCAGTTTTTATTTAATTATTACGACGGTTCCACCATTTAAAACTATAAGTTAATGAAGTAGCATATACGCTGGTCAGCCTCTTTTATACGGTTTTAAGAGATTAAATCGCATCATATGATAAGTCATAGGCGGGTGTATAAGGATTTTAATACACACATTCAACCACATTTTAATAATCAACCGGATGTTCCAGCATACATTGTGTTATATGAAATTATTTACATCTCTTGTAGTAACTGAAGAGTAACAAGATATTTTCAACCGACACGTAATCGAGAGATCCGGGTTTGAATCCCGTAAGCGACATTGTGAATAAATAATTTTTCAAACGTATAGCACTCTCAAAATAAAAATGCGACACTGGTATATTATATTTTGTAAACAAATAAAAAAGCCGCGCCTAGATATTAAATGGTATGTATGTATTTAGTTAAGCTGTTTTTACACTAATTACATTAAATAACAATTCAACACAAAACTATAGTTTATCATAAATTTACTTAGGTTATCCATAGAATTAGCTACAGAACTAATTGTATGCGGGGGTGGTAATTACAAATCTATCTGATAATTTGTTATGTCTTTTGTTATTTTAATGTTTTTTTAAATCTCAACATTTTTTTGTAATGCAAGCCTATATTACATATTTTTTTTAAATTACCCTGTTTAAAATAATAACATCTTTTTTTAAATTGAATATTATTTCAATCTGTGTTTTTTTTGTGTAAAGCATATCCAAGTTAAACTTCGAAGTAAAAAGTTGAGGATCTCGCCTTATTTTTCACCGCGTGACCGCGGAACTAAAAAAAGATATATTAAAAAACTATAGCTTTAGAGAGAAGTTATACATTAAAGTTTTACGTATATGTGTAATGCCGCCTTCCTAGTGTGAAGGCACCTTTACAGATGTAAGACATTGTAATGACAATAAAATATTGATGCATAATAAAAACAAGTTGATAAAAAAATGAAAAAATAACAATATTAACCCCGATTTAATGGAAAGTTGGTCTCTATGAGCGAATTGGGGTCATGAATGCTGAAAAAAACAAACCTCCCCCTAGCAAGGTTTCAATAACGAGAGGGAAAGGGTTTTTTTTTACGTTTATAAAAAACGGACCGTAACCCATTTGCCAACATCAGATTATTGTGCACGAGGTCAGTGTTCAGTAAACGTTTTTTTGCTTCAAAGTTTTTTTGTATTAATACTGAAGTAAGTACCAAATTTATTATCTATTAAATTATGCAATTATATTACCATAATTGGCTAGCGCGTAGCGCATAATAAGTTTTAAACCGCAACCATTATATAAACATAAAGAACTCTTTAATTTTTTATAGTATTACAAAGTTGAAAAAAAATAGTTTTTGTTAATGTTAATTTCATTAGACAGCGACCAAAAACGTTTTAGCTGTAATGAGACAAATATTGAGAACCCTCCTGTATGTAAAATATTCTTCAAATACATCCGGTTTAAAAAAACTTGTTTGTAATGTAAATAACTTTATACGGTAAAAATTGAAACATTTAACATTTTCTACCGAAAATATTAATTATTTTACAAGCCCGTTGAAAAGTTATAACATTTATTAGTTGCAACAAAATTAACACGTAGTTAAATAGAAAACATGCTATCAGACCTATTTAAATGAAAAAAAAAATAATGAAATTATGATGTGAAAAAATTCCAAAAATTTCAAATCAATAGATAGAATATCCAAGAAACATAAAAGCGATTAATAATTGATAGTTTCAATATTATTTACACAGAAAAAATAATAAAAATGAGTGATATTTGCCGTATTATTGAATAAGCAGTATGAATTACAAGAAAAAGTGGTAACGTCGCAAACATCAAGTTTACGTTTCTGTGGTAATTCAGTTTGTTTACGTTGTTGTAAATAAATTTTCTTGCTGACAATTTTTCCTTTCCATCGATATTGTCTGTAAGGGTTTTTTTAAAAATTGAATAATACCAACTATTAAAATGGTGCGGTGTTGTAACGCTTTCCTGAATAAAAAAACAAGAATTATTTTAATTATTAAATAAAATAGAATTAAATTGGAAATTTACAAACGTATGTATTTGTCCCCTAATTTTTTACTTTAATTTTTGGAATGATTTGTGACGATGATCAGTGACAAAAAATTAAAAGTTTTTTATTTTTTTTAAATTTAAATTCAAGGCATTTCAAGGTTATTTTACAATTTTCACTTATATTTGTTGACATTGCGTAAATCGTTGTTTGACCAATCTATACCAATATTTAAAGATCTATGATCTTAAGTGTCAGAAGTTAAAAAAGATGGCGAATACGCGCTATGACGACAGTCATAACAGGGGTAAATATAATTTTGATAATAATTGTAAAGTTGATAAATAAAACTGCTAATAATAAAAACATTATTTTTCCTTTCATAATAAAAATAAATAATATAATAACAATATTGAGATTTATATGTTAATATTATTAAAATGATCACTAAATTTTATTCTTTTAGAAAACTAATTATCAAAATGTTATTAACTTTTGTTTCCGATTGTATCGACAAATCATCCTTAAATTGATTTTTTAAAGAACGAAGCTTTTCGATGTCCAGAGAAAAATTAGATTTGTACAAATTATGATTTTTTAGACAAATTAATTACTTTTACGTGGCTGCTTTTTTTAAATTTTAACACATAATATCAACTAAGATTTATTTTCTATTTTTTTCTATTTTTTCAGAATTTAAAATGTTTAAATGTGGAAATTGTGACAAATTGTTCTCACATTATGAGAGTCTCTTCAGGCACAAAAAAGTGTGCGGAAAACTTTACAGCTATAATCATCTTTGTGAAAAATGCGGCATTTTAATGTCAGATGGGCTTGCAGAACATTCTTGCTTGACATTTTTAAAACGTAAAACTTTGCTCAACTTCAACTCCGAATCCAATAAAAAATGTAAAGTACTTAAACAGGAAGAAACTTGTAACAGTGAAAATATAAAATGTACTTCTCTCACACAAAATGCTGATAATGATAAATTATGTGAGATTTGTAATATATTTGTAAAAAATATGTTCGCACATATGCGTAGCAAAGCGCACAAAGCTAATTTTATAGCTTGCGATTCTTTTAACAACGACTCGAATATACGTATTTTGCAAACAGCTTTCAAATCTAGAATTGCTAGCTATCAAATATCTGATTCCAACCATTTTGCGTGTATAGATGATTTTATGACTGAAATAAAACGCAAATTTTCAAATGTAATTATCAGTTATATTAATCAATATAATGCTGTTAAAATAAACGTGGAACTATTTGCTATTTATGAAAAGAATGTTAATGATGAATCTATAAGCGATATAAAGTCATTCAACACAAAGAACCGCATAGTAACAATATCGGATAATATTAAGGATGTTTTTGAAAAGTTCACTTCTGAAGTAAGGACTCAAAGCCAAGAATTTGAGGGTGCAGGTTCGGGTTGGTCGTTGAAAAAAGTGCTTTTCTTAGAGCTCAATATCAATAAATATGCGCCGCTACGAGGATCAATGCATATAGATTTACCTAAAGATATTAAAGCTCGGCATGCGGTTTTAAATCTTCAAAATGCAGATGAATTCTGCTTTAAGTGGGCTATATTATCAGCTCTATATCCGGCGAAGGATCATGCTAATAGAATATCTAAATACTTACAGTATTCTGATACACTTAATTTTGCCGACATCGAGTTTCCTGTATCAATAAAAGATATTTCCAAGTTTGAACGGTTAAATAAAATTAGCGTAAATGTTTGGGGCATTGAGGGAGAAAATGGAAAGTCTAAAATTGTCGGCCCACTCCATCATACGAAAAAGCGTCTATCAACACATGTTAATTTGCTGTACATTACCGACGGACAACTGGAACATTTTTGTTGGATAAAAAACATGTCAAAACTTTTATCGTCGCAACTCTCTAAGCACACTGAGGTTAAATATATTTGCGATGGATGCTTAGTTTATTTTCAAACCGGTGCTAAATTAGAACGCCATCAACGCGAAGATTGTGGTCACGTGAGCGTCATTCTGCCTAAAGAGGGTGAAAACATGTTTAAATTTAAAAATTATGCTAAGCAACTTAATGTTCCATATGTGATTTATGCCGATTTTGAGGCAATTTTAAAACCAATCAGCTCGTGCAATCCCAGCCCAGATAATTCTTATACGATGGATGTAAATTTACACGAAGCGCATAGTTACGGATACTACATTCATTGCTCATTCGACGAGAGTCAGTCGCGATATGTTTCATATCGCGGTAAAAACTGTACAGATACGTTTATGCGCATGATATTTACCGAAGCTGAACATATCTCAAAAGTGTTGAACACCGTTGAACCTATGCGTATATCTAACGAAGAGGAATTATTATTTCAAACGAGTTCACTATGTCACATCTGCAGCGGAAAACTTGATGAAAATAGAGTTAGAGATCACTGCCATCTTACCGGCAAATTCAGAGGCCCGGCGCACAATGAATGTAATATTAATTATAAACTTCCGAAGTTTATACCCGTTGTGTTGCATAATCTGTCAAACTACGATGGACACTTGATAGTTCCAGCCTTAGGACTTGATAATGGTAAAATTAATGTTATTCCCGAAAATAAGCAAAAATACATTTCATTCTCCAAACGTATTGGTAATGGCATCGAGCTTCGCTTCATCGACTCACTCCGTTTTATGACATCCAGTTTGGAAAAGTTAGCTTCAAATCTACCACCGGAATTAAAACACATTACCAGACGAAATTTTCCAGCAGATGAGCATTTTAATCAGGTTACTGTTAAGGGTGTATATCCGTATGAATACACAGATTCTTGGGAGAGACTTGAAGAATCTGAACTACCAGCGATCGAGAAGTTTCACTCTAAGTTGACCGATTCTAACATTACGCCTGAAGAGTATGAGCGGGCTAAGAAAGTCTGGACGTCGTTTGACTGTAAAACGCTTGGCGAGTACAACGATTTGTACTTGAAAACCGATGTCCTGCTTCTAGCTGACGTTTTTGAGAATTTTCGTCACGTATGTTACGAAGCATACGGGCTCGATCCGCTCCAATACTATACGGCCCCAGGCCTTAGCTGGGACGCTATGCTGAAATATACCCATATCCAATTGGAATTGTTGACAGATATAGATATGCTACATTTTGTTAAGAAAGGTATACGTGGCGGTATCGCGCAGTGTTCGGGGCATCGGGCTGTTGCCAACAATAAATATCTTGACAATTACGATCCTGAGAAGCTGAGCAATTATATTATTTACTTGGACGCAAATAACCTAGTAAGCTAATACTTATATAATACTTATATAATTAATACTTATATGATATAACACATGTTTTTAACACCTATTTTTTTTTCTTTTTTTCATTGAAGTATGGATACGCCATGTCTCTAAATCTTCCAACCGGTGGTTTTCGATGGTTAGATAAAAGTGAGGTTGATGCATTTGATGTCAACGCCGTATCATCTACAAGCGACGAAGGTTATTTTCTCGAGGTGGATCTCAAATATCCTAAACATTTACACGATCTCCATCGTGATTTACCGTTTTGTGTTGAAAATTTAATCCCCCCAGAAGCTACAACAAAAAACTCAAAGCTAATTCCAAACGTTATGGATAAATCGAAATACGTTATACATATTCGAAAAACATGGTCTAGTGTTGGAGAAAACACATCGCGTGCTTCGATTTAATCAGTCGCCGTGGCTGAAGTCGTATATTGAGCTAAACACAACGATGCGGACGAACGCTTGCAACGATTTTGAAAAGGATTTTTTTAAACTGATGAATAATTCGGTCTTTGGTAGGTTTTTTAATTAATTTAATTTTATACTATACTATAGTGACATGATTATATTTTTTGTTCAATTCTAGGAAAAACTTTGGAATCTGTCGACAAAAGACTTGATGTACGCATTGTCTCAAAATGGGAGAACGTTGGTAAAAGGTTAGGTGCTAGAGCGCTTATCGCCCAACCAAATTTTCATTCGCTTACCATTTTTAAAGATGAGCTGGTTGCAATACAACTAAATAAATTAAAAGTTAAATATGATAAACCTATTTATATTGGCTTTACTGTCCTCGAGCTATCTAAGGAACTTATGTATGAATTCCATCATGAACAAATGATTCCTCTGTATGGCGATTGTTTAGAACTATTATACTTTGACACAGACGGACTAATTTATAATATTTATACCGACGATGTATATGCGGATATGAAGGCCCACATCCATTTGTACGACACTTCAGATTATGCATTGAACAATCCTTACGCTCTACCGTTGGTGAATAAAAAAGTCTTGGGAAAAATGAAAGATGAGCTAAGGGGGCGGCGTGCTTGCGAATATAATGGCGTATGTGCAAAAACTTACAGTATTGTTATCGAAGGAGAAACTGAGATCAAGAAAGCTAAAGGTGTTAAAAAATCCACTGTTGCTAATCACCTATCTAGGCAGGACTATCGCGCATGCGTCTTAAATAAAAAGGAGGCATTGCGCGTAATGTATACATTTAAAACTACCAAATACGAAGTACGAACATGCAAATTGAAAAAAGTTGCTCTAAGTGCTAGGGCTGACGATAAACGGTTCCAACTCCCAGGATTGACTAAAACGCTGCCTTGGGGGCATCATCGTATACAGCAGGCTGAATTTCTCGGTGCATTAGATCTATGTTATGATAAGCGTAAATAGGTAATTATTTTTTTCCTATAAATATCGATAGATTTCTAAATTTTGATTCATTCGCTATCTTTTAGTGGAGGAGGGTGGTATATTACTCAACATCATTATAAAAACATTTACTCTTTTTTTAAAGTTAACATATTTTCACTTTTTGAAAAAACATATTTTGAGTTTTTTGAAAAAATTAAAGTACATCAGCTATATACTAAATAATGTTTAAATGTCAAGAATGTTATAAATCCTTTAATAATGAAAGCTACTATAAAACTCACACAATTTCGTGTAGTGGTAGTAATAGTCGATGCCAAAGCTGTAATAAAATTTTTATGTGGTCTGATGCTTTAAAAAATCATAAATGTTCAAAAATGTCGTGTTATAAGCGTGAAATTGACACTGCTGACGATTTACTAAATCATACATGCTTAGACGTCGCAGGGAGTGGACTGAAAAACAGTTTAGATAATAATACATCTTGTCATAATAATAAATTATTTTATTGTAGAAAATGCGACGTTTCTACTGCTATAAGAAACAAGTTCTCTCATAAAAAAAGTTTATTGCATAAACAAGCAACAATTATATCGACAATTTATACCGATGACGATTTGAGGATAAATATTGTAGAACTTGAATCTACATTTAAAAAGCGCATTGCGACCTATCGCGTGTATAATGAAGCTAGAGAATTTACTAGCGTTAATGATTATATGACATCAGTTAAAAGGATAGTGATACAGCTTATTCAAAATAAAATAGACAAACTTGTGGCGATAAAAATTAATTTTGAGCTTTTTGCACAATACATATTGCAAAAGCCTTCTACTGATCAGGAAATTGTTGGCGATATAAAGTCTTTTAACACCAGGTTTGAAGTAATAAATAAGTTTTCAAATCTTTCAGAGATATATAATCGTTACAGCTCGAAAATTGAAGCAAAAAGTCAGGAATTTCAGGAGCGAGATAGCGGATGGGCTTTATCGAAACTGTTATTCCTAGAAATTAATATTAATCAATACAATCCAATTAAAAATATTTAAATTATACTTTAATAATATATTTTTCAGATTTAACGCTAATAATATTCTTTTTTCAGACTCTAATTATTCTTATTTACTCTTATTGTAGGTTTTTACCACTAGGTTTGAAGTAATAAACGTGTTTTTTAAATGTAGCAAAAAAGTTATGAATTTCAAGAGCAAGATAGCGGATGGGCTTTATCGAAACTATTATTGCGGATACTTTTTATATTTAAAAACGCTTTTTTACAGGATTTTATGTTTATGTCAACTGCAATTTTTTTAACTATAAACTATTGGAGATTTCATAAAAGAGTCTTTCGTAATTATTAGTATTAAAATTAACTATTTTTTATCCATATTAATCTTTTGAACCCTAAATCCTTTTTTTCTCCCTATGCGCGTTGGATCTCTAAGGTGCATAAATCCTATCCCGGCATAGGAATGTGATACTTGCTCGTTAGTCTATGCCGCATAGTTGAACAAATTTCACAAGGATAGGGGTGTATAATGCCTACGTTATTCGATTATCCGCGAGAGATTTTTCCAACTAGCAAAATCACAACACGCGTAATTATGTAACCTCTTTTTTTACACAATCTAAAAAATATGTTTTTTTTTATAGGTTCTATAAGTCCGCTGACGTATGACCAGCTGTGCTGTTTGTGCAAGTTTGTGCACAGGCAGATCTAGCTGTATTGTGTTCGAACCCCCGGCGGATAGATGCGGTGTATCTTTCGCCGAGAAAACGGTAATTCCTGTACCGGCCATCTTGATTGAGGTTTTCCATGGTTTCCCTCAATTAATTCCAGATAAATATCGAGATGGTTCCTTATTCGAGGCCATGGCCGATTACCTATCAAACTCCTAGTTCAAAAATTGTCTATCCTACCCTAATTTCCTATAATTCCTTCATTCACCCATTATTTATAATATATTAATAAGATAAAGTAAGTTTTTATTTTATTTTTTGTATGGGTTTATCAATGTTTTTAAATATACGGTTTGGTTAATTATAAGAAATGGTCGCTACAAATAAATTTTTATTATTATTATTATTATTATTATTATATATAATATGTTATTTTCATTTTTTGTATGGGTTTATCAATGTTTTTAAATATACGGTTTGGTTAATTATAAGAAATGGTCGCTACAAATAAATTTTTATTATTATTATTATTATTATTATTATTATATATAATATGTTATTTTCATTTTTTGTATGGGTTTATCAATGTTTTTAAATATACGGTTTGGTTAATTATAAGAAATGGTCGCTACAAATAAATTTTTATTATTATTATTATTATATATAATATGTTATTTTCATTTTTTGTATGGGTTTTTAGAATTATATTTTGTTTAACATATTTAATCTATTATAACCATGTTTGCATACAATCTTGTTTGATTCACCTGTCATTACTCCCACTGCAAAAAAACAACGATGCCTACACACATTCATGCATACGTGTTTATATTTGTCCAAAATGTTTGGCGAGACAACGGTGACACTTTTCCGCTTATTAGTGTATGATGTTCTCAATTCATTTTATTGACCTGCGTGGCTAAGAATTTACTTTCATATAAACAGTATAATACATATAAGTAAAAGTATATGGTATTATGATAACCTACACACGCAAGTTATATGTGTCAAGATATGTAACTATATATGTATATGATATGTGGTACATGACAGATCGCACTTTTAACATATATTATAATCTCAGAATATCCGGTGATAAGAAAACCGATTAGCTCTGATGAGTATGAATAAAACAAAAGACATTCATTCAGGTAATAAACGACTTTGGATCAACAACTAAACTGGGGAGCGCATATCTCCATTTTGGTTAATTAATATTAAGTTTTTTGTAAGACAAATGTAATAATAAATAAATAGAACATTAATAAATAAGTAATAAAAATAATAAATTATATTTTTTTTAATCAACGTTTTGACCACGAGCAAAACTGGCGCAGTCGGTAGGATTGGCAAAGTGTATTGTAAAAGAACGTAAATCTAAATACAATAACCGGGTAAACTACTAGTTATCAGTGAAAATGGTGCTAGCAATTGTAAATCTGTGTTAGAACGAATATCCGACACAGACCCTTGCCAATCAAAAGAAACTACAAATAAACCGAAAAATAAATAATATATTAAACGAAATCAATTTAAAAAATAAAATAAATACAAAATTGTGTAAACCAACAATTTTTACAAATTAAAATTAAGTGAAGAAAAATTAGAGCCATATTGCTCCGAAGGCCGGTAAGCCCTTCACAACGTATCCAAGTAAAGAAGAGTAACACCTTCCAACAACAACAACAACAACAACAACAACGACGACGACGTCAACCAAACACATCTTTGCTGAACATCTACACATCTACACAAATCGACGTTATGAAATATTTACTGTTCATCTTAATGTAAGTTTATATTAAGTATAATAATTATAAAAAAAAAAAAAAAAGGCTAGATTTTTCGACCTGTAACTTTTTCATGTCACAAGGTTCTGAATTTAACTTTAGAGATATATTAGCTGCATTAGTTGAAATAGAAGTCGAAACATCTAACAATAATAGTTCTCAAATCGAAATCATGTCGACACCAGCTTTGGACCGTCATGCTTTTGATTTTGTGCCAGAATTCGATGGTACGAATCCAGATGAGCTTAATAGTTTCCTAGATAGTATTAAAATAATAGTCAATAGGTTTGCTGTAACTGGTGAAAATTTAAGTCCTGACAGTATATATCAAAATCATGTTTTATTGAATGGCATAAAAGCAAAACTAAAAGGGAAAGCGAAAGATTGTATTACTGCAAATTTATGTACAGATTGGAACAGTATCAAAGATATATTAACACGTACTTTCGCAGACTCTAGAGACGAATTTGAACTTATATACCAATTAATTAACCTTAGACCTAAGCCTAATCAACCCTATATGCAATTTTATGATGATACACACAAACTTGTAACACTATATATATCAAAACTAACAGGTAATAGAACAGAAAAAGAAGTAAAGAAAGAGTTAGCCCATACATTTGCAATTAAAAATCTCTGCAAATATTCATTTGAACCCATTGGCACTATGCTTAGAACTATAAATCCAAAAGATTTGATAGAAATTAGACAAGTCATAGAAAATGAAACTAAAAATATTGGTTTTTACCCAAGGCAAGGACAAAAACAAAATACTTATCCAACATTTACTAAAACAACAAATACACTTAGTAATAATGTACAAAAACCATTTAACAATCAAAACAAAAACAATAACGTATGGCATAATTTATCACCAAATCCGTTTGCTAATTTACAACCACGTCACGTGCCTCAAAGATTTCCAACGGCAAATCAAGTTTTCGGTCAAAATAATCGTCCGCAACAAACAAATGTGTTTAAACCAAACACGACACAAAGACCTAATTTACCTCAACCAACCCCTATGTCAATCGGTTATTCCAATACACGAATCGTAAGACCAAATAATCAACAACAGTATACACCAAATCGAAACAATTTCTTTAAATCAACTGGACCACCTCAGTTTATTTCTGAAGAACTCAGAAATATTGAAAGTATCGACCCTAATAATTACGAATTAAACTATAACGAGAGCGAACATAATAATTATATTCCACCTGAAACCCATTCATTTAATGAACCCGAAATTAATTATGAAACTGAAAATTTTCATATAGAAGCCTCGGAAGTCAATCTTGTAACACCAGAACAGAATCCAGATCTTTCAACAGATCTGACTATGTAAATTTAAACTGTATCACGAAAGAAAACATTCCAATTACTAACTGTCAAAACGATCTTAGTTATATCTTAATAAATGACCCGCCTTTGAAATTATTGATTGATACCGGTGCAACTAGATCATTTCTAAATCCCCAAATAGCTCAAAACTATTTTCAAAATTATATTAAAAATTACGATTATGCGGTAACTGCCCTATCAAAAACGATAAAAGGTAATGGAAAAATATCAATTCCTGCATTCTCCGAATTCAAACAAAATAAAACTGAATTAGAATTTTTGTTGCTAAATGCACATCCTATATTTGATGGCATTCTCGGACTAGATGCAATAAGAAAATTAAAAATTCAACTTGACCTACAACATAATTGTTTGACCACCCCTGATCAAATAAAATTACCCATTCATTTTCTTAAGCCTGGACAATTTATTATATACGAAGATATAATACCAGCGAAAACTTCCAAAATTTGTAAAATTCCGCTAAATACCTTAGACACAGAAGTGTTCATTGACTGTCAAACAATCGGAAAAATTAAAACATCTCCAATGTTAGCCAAAGTAGAAAATAATTTAGCCACTATAGAATTAACCAATAATAATGACAAACCATACCATGTTAAAATGACTGAACCATTTAAATTTCAAACTTTCAATGAAAATATTTTCGAAATTCATAACTTAACATCTCTTAAAAAGAAAAAATTAGATCGAGAAGTTGAAAAACTTATTAGAACTGAACATTTGAATCCCATGGAAAAACAAAAATTAAATGACCTTTGCTGCAAATATTTCGACATTCTGTCTACAAACGAAACGTCTTTATCATTCACAAATGACGTAAAACACAGAATTAGAACCACAGATGAAGTACCAGTTTATTCAAAACCGTATAGATTACCCCACGTCCATAAAATAGAAATACAGGATCAAATATCGAAACTCTTAAATCAAAATAAATTTAGACCATATCTTTTCGGCAGAAAGTTTACACTAATAACAGATCATAAACCACTAACTTATTTACATAGTCTTAAAGAACCTCATTCTAGACTAATGCGATGGAAGATTAAATTAATGGATTACGATTTTGACATAATTTATAAAAAAGGTAAACTTAACTCGAATGCTGATGCCCTATCACGAATTGAAATAAATATACGAGAAATAGACAAAGTCCCCATTGATAGTGACTCAATGATAATAAATATCGACGATTTACCCCAAATTACAGACGATGAACTCTTAGCACTTTTACCAGATAATCCACCTGTAGAAATAGAAGAAATTATCGAAACTAACGTAATTGATAATGAAATAAATCAACCTTCGACCTCTCGAGAAAATAATTTACCTCCCATAGAAAATCTATCAGAATCTCAACATTCTAATTTAGAAGATCCCATTTTAACGATACCCTATTCTGACTTACCAATAAATAACTTCTCAACTCAAATATTCATAACAATAAAAAACGTCTTAATTAAAGATCACGAAATAATCCATTTATACGACAAAAAGAAAACTAGATATAAATTTTATCTGAACAAAGAAAGTTTAGAAAACGATTTAATCTCTTTATTTTTGCAATTTGTTAAGCCCAACCAAACAATAGCCATGTATATGGAAGAACCGGAATATACAGAAACAATTGTCACATTATTGCAAAATACTTTTAAAAACAACTCTTATAACATCCGAATTTGTAGAAACAAGGTAACAGATGTTGAACAAATTACAGAACAGGAAGAAATAATTTCACAATACCACACTGGTAAAACTAATCACAGAGGTATAGATGAGACTTATAACCGTTTGATTAAACAATATTATTGGATCAATATGAAAAATCACATCACTAAATTCATAAACAATTGTGATTCCTGTCAAAAACTAAAATATGAGAGAAACCCTGCTAAACCTTTTTTAGAAATAACACCCACTCCTAGCTATCCTTTTGATGTTATATCGATAGACATATTTCAGTACAACAAACAGAAATACCTTACAATAATCGACGATTTTTCTAAATATGGTCAAGCTTATCCGATTACATCTAATACAACCTCCATTTTAAATGACGAACTTCTAAAATATTTCGCACATCACGGAACCCCAAATGTTGTTCGATTTGACAGTGCTCTAGAATTCAATAACACCTTGTTCCTAGAACTCCTATCTTTATTAAAAATAAAATCGCATAAAACCACAGCGAGACACCACGAATCAAATGGTATTATTGAAAGATTTCATAGTACACTTATAGAACACATTAGGTTATTAGAATCCAAATTCCCACAAAGACAAAACCTTATAAGGTTTGCGGTAATTGCTTAAAACTCTTCTATTCACTCATCAACAGGGTACGCCCCTTATGATATTATCAACCACGATAGATCGAATTTAATAAATGAATTTGAAATTAATAAACATTTCATGAACACATATGTAGATGATACAAAATCCAAACTAGTAGAATTATATAAAAACATTCACGAAAAGTTAAAACGTAATAAAGAAAAATACATAAGTAAAGCGAACGAAACCAGAGAAGAACCCATAATTTACGAGACAGATACGGCTAGATTAAAACTAGACCCACGCATTAAAAGTAAACCGAGAAACTCAAATTCTCGACAAATAACAAAACAAACTAACACAAAATTAACATTATTAAACCCTAAAACTAATAAAGAGGAAACGTATCATAAAAAAGAGATAAAGAAACCTTTACGTTTTCAGGACAATGAGGATAACAACTCAGCAGAAGATAGAAATTCAAAACTTAAATGAAAACCCAGGGTTACTTCCTTTTTCTTTAGGACCAAGTAAATTATTCAAGTCCTTTTTTGAATCCATTCATTATTATAATTTAACTATAATAGAAGAACATTTAATCTCGTTAAACCAAACGCTTAAATTTGCACAATTTGATAAAAATGAAAATGTTACTTTATTACATGTTCAACTTCAACAATTTCTTGATATAATGAAAATGAAAATTAATGTTAATTTTGACAAACTTTATTCAATTCTTTTAAGACACACTAGATCTAAAAGAGGACTGTTAAACCTTTTAGGATCAGGAATTAAATTCGTCACTGGAAACCTAGATGAAAAAGATGCTGAACGCTATGATTCAGAAATAACAAAATTAAAATTAAATCAACATATTCTCATTCAAAACTCAAAAAACACAATCAAACTTAACAAAGAATTAATCCAAAAATATGATAATGCTGTCTTAACTTTAAACAGAAATCAAATCAGAATAAACAACGATTTATTAGATTTGCATGCTAAATTTGATATGTTATCGACTGAATTCAGTCAGCTGATTATATTTAACACTATGGCAGAAAGTGTTCAATTGATAAGTGATATTTTGTTAGAAATAGCAGAGTCTATAACTTTTGCTAGACAACATGTACTACATAATAGTTTAATAAAACCTAATGAATTGTTTTCAATTTTGAAAAATATGTCGAAAACTTTCGGTGAAAATAATTTACCGTTACCTATTGATGATATAGACAATTACTATTCTATTGTACGAATTGTATCATACATTAAGGACTCTATACTATATTTTGTATTAAAATTCCCATTAGCTTATTCTGAAACATTTACGCAATATAGATTGCTACCAATACCAAATCAAAACGAAATGATATTGTATCCTAATAAACCTTTCATTACACTTAATAAAGAACATTTTTGGTTTCATGCCGAACCATGTTATAAATTTGGTAAAATAAATTATTGTGATACATATGTACATCTGAATCAAATTGTTGAACAATGTATACCCAACCTTATTGTACACGAAAAATCAGTAAATTGTAAACTCTTACCTGTAAGAATCAATTCTAACAGAACTTTGATAGAAATTGTGGACGAAAAACATTATTTAATTATAAATAAAAACACGCAAAAAATTCATTCTAATTGTAAAGATAACATATTAACAAAAGGAACAAACCTTCTCATTTTACCGCAAGGTTGTAATATGAAAATTAATGAAGAAATTTATATCAACAATCAACAAAATAAATTCGAGATTCCTATTATAATACCTAATATTCATAATTATAGATTTAATAATAGCTATAAGCCTATTATGTTAGATAAAATAAAATTAACAGAAATACATAAGTTGAATATGGATATACAGGAAGATCCAACTGAGTTAATCGATTTATCGGAAAGGCTCATGAAATTTTCTTTTATACCCATTTACATTATTATAATATTAGCATTAATTGCATATGTTATTTATAAACGTAAGTCTATTGTCTACCGTTTTATCAAAAACAAGCAAGAAGAAATTGATACACAAAGAGATCTTAATGTTGGAATGCATAGTTCTGTCTAATAAATTTAAAATTAAATTTTTATTTTAATTTCTCAGAAAACTCCTCATGTAGTTTTCTTCTTAACGGCGGAGGAGTTATATGTGTCAAGATATGTAACTATATATGTATATGATATGTGGTACATGACAGATCGCACTTTTAACATATATTATAATCTCAGAATATCCGGTGATAAGAAAACCGATTAGCTCTGATGAGTATGAATAAAACAAAAGACATTCATTCAGGTAATAAACGACTTTGGATCAACAACTAAACTGGGGAGCGCATATCTCCATTTTGGTTAATTAATATTAAGTTTTTTGTAAGACAAATGTAATAATAAATAAATAGAACATTAATAAATAAGTAATAAAAATAATAAATTATATTTTTTTTAATCAACGTTTTGACCACGAGCAAAACTCGCATCACATGCATCACTAATTTGCATAGAAGGTCGTTGAATAATAATACGTTTACAGGCTGATAAACAAAACACGGTATAAATGTCTTTTAAAATTCTTTATTTTTCTTTATCATGCATAACATTTTTTGGGAAACCTAAATAATACATGTTCATTACTTTATGGTTTTTCTCGCGTATGTAACACTCATTTGAAATTTATCTGTGCTTAATGCCTGTCCACAAGATTGATGTATTCCGCTTAGAATACTCCATACGTCTCCAAGTGTTAAATTTTTAGCTTTTCGAAAGGGTAAATATCCTTTTTCACCCGTTGAGTGATCCAAGCTGTTAAAGCTAATTCCCACGTAGTCTTCAGGTGTCAGTTCACTTGTAATATATTCTATGACCTCGTTGATTGCACTTTTGATCCATAAAACGGAATCGCCTGTATTCCCTTTAGGTTCTTCTTTGATCTTAAAAATCAAACGTGTACCATTTATTCCAAAACGTTTAACTTCAAATTTCGTATTATCTGCCATGTTAATTATTTAATTCTTCTTCTTCGTTGTTGACTGCTCGGAAGCTCAATGCTTTCTGCCTCTTTTTTTCAGATTGACGTTCTATTTATAGCTTTGTAATATTCAAGTTACATAAACTAGGGCCTTATATAAACCTTTAAAGTCTCTCTCCCCCCCCTTTTTACAAACTTCTACAACCAAACAACGCTTGGATAATATGATTTCTTATGAGCTGTTTTTTTTTGAAAATAGAGACACGAGAACTCTCTCTCTCTCTCTCTCTCTCTCTCTCGATAGGAACCTTAATGTTAAAAGTATCTCTGCAGATTGTTGTGAACACTCGTTTTAAAGTATAAATAACAATTTTTATTTCAGTGTGATTTCTAATAATAATGATTTATATAATAATATATAATAACGTAATCAAAGTAATTACTCAATATCATGAATAAACTTACGTACTAAAAAGCATAAAAATGGTTCTGTCTATCTGTCTGTCTGTCTATCTTCTTGATAAAAAAAACAAATGGAATGTCCGTCTATCTGTTCGCTAATATTTATTCCTGTATGAACCTATAAAAAGCTACTAGGAAGATTTTTATAATAATATGATGTTTTAAAATAAAATAAATAAGAGAATTTGATGTTAATAAAAAATGTTAAATACATGCTTATTATTATAACCTATTGTAATAAATTAAATAACAATATATAATTAAATAACAAGGCACCGCAGTATTAAAACACCCTGTAACCACATTTTTGCTTGTATTGTCAACATAGTTTTTTTGTTTTGAATTTTATTTAGATTTCATATTATGTATATAGGAGAAGCGGTTGGAAATAAATAATAACATTTTAAGTATTTTTTAAAATTGTATATATATATTAATCATAAGTGTTACATGGTATTCAGTATTCAAATTATAATAAAATCAGCGAAACATAGCATTCAGTAATGAAATCATATTATAGAAAAAATACAGGTTACTACATATTTTCTTCAACCGAGGGCTATGGACTTTCACACCTCCTATTTACGATGTAGTTAATCGTTACGCTTATTATTGTTAGATATTTTTTTTGAGAGAACGGGGTGACGCCGTTCCACTCTTATCTTTTTAAGCAAATTCAGTTTCGATTCAGTAGACTTATTCTTCTCTCTGACAAAAGCTTTTTGTTCGTTTATACATTTTAATTCGAGTTATATGTATTTTTTTGAAAAAATTATTTGATCAAATCCCTTTTCCTGAGCTGTTGCACTATCGATTGAATTTCTTCCTTATGTTCCGATTTCGCACCCCCGACTTCATACAAGACCTTCAATCGTTCGATTAATATATTCGGGTCTTCAGTGTCTTCGTATTCAGAATAATGTAAGGAAATCGACTCTTCACAGTTCACTTCCGGTTTCTCTTTATAGCAGTTAACTTGTTTTTTTACCGAATTTTCACCATCTCTTTTCTCGCATTTAGAGCGCAGAGGTTGAAATAGCTTGGAAATGATTTGTCTATACTTGAAACTTCCGTCACCGGAGATTTGTTCTGACGATCTATAGTTGCGTTTGTGAGCGCTGGTCAGAAGCAGAAGCGATTTATACAGCATCAAGTCCTTTGTATCATAATTTAGAGGTCTTCTATCAAAAAGTAGTTCCGCCAGACCGTCGGTTAGTTCAAACTTACGATTTCCATCAATGATCAATACTTTGTTTATTATGCGTACAGGTCTACAACCTAGCATAAACTTCATATCTTTATCATCGAATCTAACACAAAATCTGTCGACCCTGTGCCCATCATAGTACAGAACACAATCGTCGTTTCTTGATCTATCTCCCACTTTGTTTTGTTTTTCGCTCGACATTTTTCAGTCTGCAGTCAGACTAACACTGATTGAAAAACTCTTGATTCTAGCTATATATATAGACTGATTAGAAAAATATCTCAAACGGGGTTCAAACAATGTCGAAACAGACGCAACACGGCTACCTAACAGGGTCGAAATAGATACAGAACAGAGGTCAAACAGAGGTCAAACAAAGGTCAAACAGAGGTCAAACAGTGTGTTAACTGATACAGGGCAGATACCTAATAGGGTTGACACAGATACAAGATAGGTGTATAAAAATATGAAAAAATATATATATGAAAATAGAGACATGAGAACTCCCTCTCTCTCTCTCTCTCTCTCTTTCTCTCGATAGGAACCTTAATGTTAAAAGTATCTCTGCAGATTGTTGTGAACACTCGTTTTAAAGTATAAATAACAATTTTTATTTCAGTGTGATTTCTAATAATAATGATTTATATAATAATATATAATAACGTAATCAAAGTAATTACTCAATATCATGAATAAACTTACGTACTAAAAAGCATAAAAATGGTTCTGTCTATCTGTCTGTCTGTCTATCTTCTTGATAAAAAAAAACAAATGGAATGTCCGTCTATCTGTTCGCTAATATTTATTCCTGTATGAAACTATAAAAAGCTACTAGGAAGATTTTTATAATAATATGATGTTTTAAAATAAAATAAATAAGAGAATTTGATGTTAATAAAAAATGTTAAATACATGCTTATTATTATAACCTATTGTAATAAATTCCAATTATAACGCATCACATATTGTACTTGATAACAATGTACCGCAGTATTAGAACAGCCTGTAACCACATTTTTGCTTGTATTCAATAATTATTTATTGTACAATGTACAACCTTAAATGATCAGCTGTAGAAGCGACGTGTTTCTGTGTAACGCAACGTGTTTTATATATACATGTTTTAACGACGCTTCGACAACACGTTGTCATGGCTCAGTGGTACAGTGTCGGACGGTCGACCTAAGAGTCCCGGGTTCGAAAACACACTGGCTCTGGCATGAAAAAAAAGCTGTGCGGGCTGCCTACGTTGTAGGCGATTAAAATATCGAAGACATCGCTCTAGCTCATGTATTGCAGATTGCATACCTACCTGGGGTTATCTTTTGCAATAAACTACAATATACCATTCAAACGCATCAGTAAAAAAATAACCCCGTTGCAACGTCTCGACGAACTCTTGTCGTCGGATGGGGGGCGGAAGAGGGGGCGGTGGGGTAGGGGGGCTATTAACGAAGAACGTCGAGAGAGTCGTCGTTGACGACACTGAGGCATGCAAATATTGCACAAATTATTAAAAGTGGTGGGGGCAAAAATGAGCGATTCTGCGACCTGAAACGTCATCAAATCGGTTGGTCCAGGACCTACCTATACCCCTCTACTGTTGCCGATTGGCATTTTAAAAATAGGTGCCAATAGGCATTTCAGATATAGAAGCCGATAGGCATTTCAAATATGGGTGCCGATAGGCATTCCAGATATAGTTGCCGATAGGCATTTCAAATATAGGTGCTGATAGGCATTTCAGATGTAGTTTCCGATAGGCATTTCAAAAATTGGTGCCGATAGGCATTTCAGGTATAGGTGCCGATAGGCACTTCAGATATAGTTGCCGATTGGCATTTTAAAAATAGGTGCCGATAGGCATTTCAGATATAGAAGCCGATAGGCATTTCAAATATAGGTGCCGATAGGCATTCCAGATATGGTTGCCGATAGGCATTTCAAATATAGGTGCTGATAGGCATTTCAGATGTAGTCTCCGATAGGCATTTCAAAAATTGGTGCCGATAGGCATTTCAGATATAGGGGCCGATAGGCATTTCAGATATAGTTGCCGATTGGCATTTTAAAAATAGGTGCCGATAGGCATTCCAGATATGGTTGCCGATAGGCATTTCAAATATAGGTGCTGATAGGCATTTCAGATGTAGTCTCCGATAGGCATTTCAAAAATAGGTGCCGATAGGCATTTTAAATGTAGTTTCCGATAGGCATTTCAAAAATAGGTGCCGATAGGCATTTCAGATATAGGTGCCGATAGGCATATCAGATATAGTTGCCGATAGGCATTTAAAATATAGGTGCCGATAGGCATTTCAAAAATAGGTGCCGATAGGCATTTTAGATGTAGTTTCCGATAGGCATTTCAAAAATAGGTGCCGATAGACATTTCAGATATAGGTGCCGATAGGCACTTCAGATATAGTTGCCGATTGGCATTTTAAAAATAGGTGCCGATAGGCATTTCAGATATAGAAGCCGATAGGCATTTCAAATATAGGTGCCGATAGGCATTTCAAATATAGGTACTGATAGGCATTTCAGATGTAGATTCCAATAGGCATTTCAAAAATAGGTGCCGATAGGCATTTCAGATATAGGTGCCGATAGGCATTTCAGATATAGTTGCCGATTGGCATTTTAAAAATAGGTGCCGATAGGCATTTCAGATATAGAAGCCGATAGGCATTTCAAATATAGGTGCCGATAGGCATTTCAGATATGGTTGCCGATAGGCATTTCAAATATAGGTGCTGATAGGCATTTCAGATGTAGTCTCCGATAGGCATTTCAAAAATTGGTGCCGATAGGCATTTCAGATATAGGGGCCGATAGGCATTTCAGATATAGTTGCCGATTGGCATTTTAAAAATAGGTGCCGATAGGCATTTCAGAGATATAAGCCGATAGGTATTTCAAATATAGGTGTCGATAGGCATTTCAGATATGGTTGCCGATAGGCATTTTAAATATAAGTGCTGATAGGCATTTCAGATGTAGTTCCGATAGGCATTTCAAAAATAGGTACCGATAGGCATTTCAGATATAGGTGCCGATAGGCATTTCAGAAATAGTTGCCAATTGGCATTTTGAAAATAGGTGTCGATAGGGATTTCAGATATAAAAGCCGATAAGCATTTCAAATATAGGTGCCGATAGGCATTCCAGATATGGTTGCCGATAGGCATTTCAAATATAGGTGCTGATAGGCATTTCAGATGTAGTTTCCGATAGGCATTTCAAAAATTGGTGCCGATAGGCATTTCAGATATAGGTGCCGATAGGCATTTCAGATATAGTTGCCGATTGGCATTTTAAAAATAGGTGCCGATAGGCATTTCAGATATAGAAGCCGATAGACATTTCAAATATAGGTGCCGATAGGCATTTCAGATATGGTTGCCGATAGGCATTTCAAATATAAGTGCTGATAGGCATTTCAGATGTAGTTTCCGATAGGCATTTCAGATATAGAAGTCGATAGGCATTTCAAATATAGGTCCCGATAGGCATTCCAGATATGGTTGCCGATAGGCATTTCAAATATATGTGCTGATAGGCATTTCAGATTTAGTTTCCGATAGGCATTTCAAAAATTGGTGCCGATAGGCATTTCAGATATAGTTGCCGATTGGCATTTTAGAAATAAGTGCCGATAGGCATTTCAGATATAGAAGCCGATAGGTATTTCAAATATAGGTTTCGATAGGCATTTCAGATATGGTTGCCGATAGGCATTTCAAATATAGGTGCTGATAGGCATTTCAGATGTAGTTTCCGATAGGCATTTCAAAAATAGGTGCCGATAGGTATTTTAGATGTAGTTTCCGATAGGCATTTCAAAAATAGGTGCCGATAGGCATTTCAGATATAGGTGCCGATAGGCATATCAGATATAGTTGCCGATAGGCATTTAAAATATAGGTGCCGATAGGCATTTCAAAAATAGGTGCCGATAGGCATTTTAGATGTAGTTTCCGATAGGCATTTCAAAAATAGGTGCCGATAGGCATTTCAGATATAGGTGCCGATAGGCACTTCAGATATAGTTGCCGATTGGCATTTTAAAAATAGGTGCCGATAGGCATTTCAGATATAGAAGCCGATAGGCATTTCAAATATAGGTGCCGATAGGCATTTCAAATATAGGTACTGATAGGCATTTCAGATGTAGATTCCGATAGGCATTTCAAAAATAGGTGCCGATAGGCATTTCAGATATAGGTGCCGATAGGCATTTCAGATATAGTTGCCGATTGGCATTTTAAAAATAGGTGCCGATAGGCATTTCAGATATAGAAGCCGATAGGCATTTCAAATATAGGTGCCGATAGGCATTCCAGATATGGTTGCCGATGGGCATTTCAAATATAGGTGCTGATAGGCATTTCAGATGTAGTCTCCGATAGGCATTTCAAAAATTGGTGCCGATAGGCATTTCAGATATAGGGGCCGATAGGCATTTCAGATATAGTTGCCGATTGACATTTTAAAAATAGGTGCCGATAGGCATTTCAGAGATATAAGCCGATAGGTATTTCAAATATAGGTGTCGATAGGCATTTCAGATATGGTTGCCGATAGGCATTTCAAACATAAGTGCTGATAGGCATTTCAGATGTAGTTTCCGATAGGCATTTCAAAAATAGGTACCGATAGGCATTTTAGATATAGGTGCCGATAGGCATTTCAGAAATAGTTGCCAATTGGCATTTTAAAAATAGGTGTCGATAGGGATTTCAGATATAGAGGCCGATAGGCATTTCAAATATAGGTGCCGATAGGCATTCTAGATATGGTTGCCGATAGGCATTTCAAATATAGGTGCTGATAGGCATTTCAGATGTAGTTTCCGATAGGCATTTCAAAAATTGGTGCCGATAGGCATTTCAGATATAGGTGCCGATAGGCATTTCAGATATAGTTGCCGATTGGCATTTTAGAAATAACTGCCGATAGGCATTTCAGATATAGAAGCCGATAGGTATTTCAAATATAGGTGTCGATAGGCATTTCAGATATGGTTGCCGATAGGCATTTCAAATATAGGTGCTGATAGGCATTTCAGATGTTGTTTCCGATTGGCATTTCAAAAATAGGTGCCGATAGCCATTTCAGATATAGGTGCCGATAGGCATTTCAGATATAGGTGCCGATAGGCATTTCAGATATAGTTGCCGATTGGCATTTTAAAAACAGGTGCCGATAGGCATTTCAGATATAGAAGCCGATAGGTATTTCAAATATAGGTGTCGATAGGCATTTTAGATATGGTTGCCGATAGGCATTTCAAATATAGGAGCAGATAGGCATTTCAGATGTAGTTTCCGAAAGGCATTTCAAAAATAGGTGCCGATAGGCATTTCACATATAGGTGCCGATAGGCATTTCAGATATAGTTGCCGATTGGCATTTTAAAAATAGGTGCCGATAGGCATTTCAGATATAGAAGCCGATAGGCATTTCAAATATAGGTGCCGATAGGCATTCCAGATATGGTTGCCGATAGGCATTTCAAATATAAGTGCTGATAGGCATTTCAGATGTAGTTTCCGATAGGCATTTCAAAAATAAATACTGATAGGCATTTCAGATATAGGTGCCGATAGGCAATTCAGAAATAGTTGCCAATTGGCATTTTAAAAATAGGTGTCGATAGGGATTTCAGATATAGAAACCGATAGGCATTTCAAATATAGGTGCCGATAGGCATTCCAGATATGGTTGCCGATAGACATTTCAAATATATGTGCTGATAGGCATTTCAGATGTAGTTTCCGATAGGCATTTCAAAAATTGGTGCCGACAGGCATTTCAAAAATTGGTGCCGATAGGCATTTCAGATATAGGTGCCGATAGGCATTTCAGATATAGTTGCTAATTGGCATTTTAGAAATAAGTGCCGATAGGCATTTCAGATATAGAAGCCGATAGGTATTTCAAATATAGGTTTCGATAGGCATTTCAGATATGGTTGCCGATAGGCATTTCAAATATAGGTGCTGATAGGCATTTCAGATGTAGATTCCGATAGGCATTTCAAAAATAGGTGCCGATAGGCATTTCAGATATAGAAGCCGATAGGCATTTCAAATATAGGTGCCGATAGGCATTTCAAATATAGGTACTGATAGGCATTTCAGATGTAGATTCCGATAGGCATTTCAAAAATAGGTGCCGATAGGCATTTCAGATATAGGTGCCGATAGGCATTTCAGATATAGTTGCCGATTGGCATTTTAAAAATAGGTGCCGATAGGCATTTCAGATATAGAAGCCGATAGGCATTTCAAATATAGGTGCCGATAGGCATTCCAGATATGGTTGCCGATAGGCATTTCAAATATAGGTGCTGATAGGCATTTCAGATGTAGTTTCCGATATGCATTTCAAAAATTGGTGCCGATAGGCATTTCAGATATAGGTGCCGATAGGCATTTCAAATATAGGTGCCGACAGGCATTCCAGATATGGTTGCCGATAGGCATTTCAAATATAGGTGCTGATAGGCATTTCAGATGTAGTTTCCGATATGCATTTCAAAAATTGGTGCCGATAGGTATTTCAGATATAGGTGCCGATAGGCATTACAGATATAGTTGCCGATTGGCATTTTAAAAATAGGTGCCGATAGGCATTTCAGATATAGAAGCCGATAGGCATTTCAAATATAGGTGCCGATAGGCATTTCAAATATAGGTACTGATAGGCATTTCAGATGTAGATTCCGATAAGCATTTCAAAAATAGGTGCCGATAGGCATTTCAGATATAGGTGCCGATAGGCATTTCAGATATAGTTGCCGATTGGCATTTTAAAAATAGGTACCGATAGGCATTTCAGATATAGAAGCCGATAGGCATTTCAAATATAGGTGCCGATAGGCATTCCAGATATGGTTGCCGATAGGTATTTCAAATATAGGTGCTGATAGGCATTTCAGATGTAGTTTCCGAATTGCATTTCAAAAATTGGTGCCGATAGGCATTTCAGATATAGGTGCCGATAGGCATTACAGATATAGTTGCCGATTGGCATTTTAAAAATATGTGCCGATAGGCATTTCAGTTATAGAAGCCGATAGGCATTTCAAATATAGGTGCCGATAGGCATTCCAGATATGGTTGCCGATAGGCATTTCAAATATAGGTGCCGATAGGCATTTCAGATATAGATGCCGATAGGCATTTCAGATATAGTTGCCGATTGGCATTTTAAAAAAAGGTGCCGATAGGCATTTCAGATATAGAAGCCGATAGGCATTTCAAATATAGATGCCGATAGGCATTCCAGATATGGTTGCCGATAGGCATTTCAAATATAGGTGCTGATAGGCATTTCAGATGTAGTTTCCGATAGGCATTTCAAAAATTGGTGCCGATAGGCATTTCAGATATAGGTGCCGATAGGCATTTCAGATATAGTTGCCGATTGGCTTTTAAAAATAGTTGCCGATAGGCATTTCAGATATAGAAGCCGATAGGTATTTCAAATAGAGGTGTCGATAGGCATTTCAGATATGGTTGCCGATAGGCATTTTAAATTTAGGTGCTGATAGGCATTTCAGATTTAGTTTCCGATAGGCATTTCAAAAATAGGTGCCGATAGGCATTTCAGATATAGGTGCCGATAGGCATTTCAGATATAGTTGCCGATTGGCATTTTAAAAATAGGTGTCGATAGGCATTTCAGATATAGAAGCCGATAGGCATTTCAAATATAGGTGCCGATAGGCATTCCAGATATGGTTGCCGATAGGCATTTCAAATATAGGTGCTGATAGGCATTTCAGATGTAGTTTCCGATAGGCATTTCAAAAATTGGTGCCGATAGGCATTTCAGATATAGTTGCCGATTGGCATTTTAAAAATAGGTGTCGATAGGCATTTCAGATATAGGTGCCGATAGGCATTTCAGATATAGTTGCCGATTGGCATTCCAGATATGGTTGCCGATAGGCATTTCAAATATAGGTGCTGAAAGGCACTTCAGATGTAGTTTCCGATAAGAATTTCAAAAATAGGTGCCGATAGGCATTTCAGATATAGGTGCCGATAGGCATTTCAGATATAGTTGCCGATTAGCATTTTAAAAATAGGTGCCGATAGGCATTTCAGATATAGAAGCCGATAGGCATTTTAAATATGGGTGCCGATAGGCATTCCAGATATGGTTGCCGATAGGCATTTCAAATATAGGTGCTGATAGGCATTTCAGATGTAGTTTCCGATAGGCATTTCAAAAATTGGTGCCGATAGGGTTTTCAGATATAGGTGCCGATAGGCATTTCAGATATAGTTGCCGATTGGCATTTTAAAAAT
This sequence comes from Venustoraphidia nigricollis, assembly GCA_034508555.1. Taxonomy (NCBI): domain Eukaryota; kingdom Metazoa; phylum Arthropoda; class Insecta; order Raphidioptera; family Raphidiidae; genus Venustoraphidia; species Venustoraphidia nigricollis. Next base: position 38,940 of record JAVRKA010000572.1, read on the forward strand.
AGGTGTCGATAGGCATTTCAGATATAGGTGCCGATAGGCATTTCAGATATAGTTGCCGATTGGCATTCCAGATATGGTTGCCGATAGGCATTTCAAATATAGGTGCTGATAGGCATTTCAGATGTAGTTTCCGATAGGCATTTCAAAAATTGGTGCCGATAGGCATTTCAGATATAGGTGCCGATAGGCATTTCAGATATAGTTGCCGATTGGCATTTTAAAAATAGGTGCCGATAGGCATTTCAGATATAGAAGCCGATAGGCATTTTAAATATGGGTGCCGATAGGCATTCCAGATATGGTTGCCGATAGGCATTTCAAATATAGGTGCTGATAGGCATTTCAGATGTAGTTTCCGATAGGGATTTCAAAAATTTGTGCCGATAGGCATTTTAGATATAGGTGCCGATAGGCATTTCAGATATAGTTGCCGATTGGCATTTTAAAAATAGGTGTCGATAGGCATTTCAGATATAAATGCCGAAAGGCATTTCAGATATAGGTGCCGATAGGCATTCCAGATATGGTTGCCGATAGGCATTTCAAATATAGGTGCTGATAGGCATTTCAGATGTAGTTTCCGATAGGCATTTCAAAAATTGGTGCCGATAGGCATTTCAGATATAGGTGCCGATAGGCATTTCAGATATAGTTGCCAATTGGCATTTTAAAAATAGTTGCCGATAGGCATTTCAGATATAAAAGCCGATAGGTATTTCAAATATAGGTGTCGATAGGCATTCCAGATATAGTTGCCGATAGGCATTTCAAATATAGGTGCTGATAGGCATTTCAGATGTAGATTCCGATAGGCATTTCAAAAATAGTTGCCGATAGGCATTTCAGATATAGGTGCCGATAGGCTTTTCAGATATAGTTGCCGATTGGCATTTTAAAAATAGGCGCCGATAGGCATTTAAGATATAGAAGCCGATAGGCATTTTAAATATAGGTGCCGATAGGCATTCCAGATATGGTTGGCGATAGGCATTTCAAATATAGGTGCTGATAGGCATTTCAGATGTAGTTTCCGATAGGCATTTCAAAAATTGGTGCTGATAGGCATTTCAGATATAGGTGCCGATAGGCATTTCAGATATAGTTGCCGATTGGCATTTTAAAAATAGGTGTCGATAGGCATTTCAGATATAGGTGCCGATAGGCATTTCAGATATAGTTGCCGATTGGCATTCCAGATATTGTTGCCGATAGGCATTTCAAATATAGGTGCTGATAGGCACTTCAGATGTAGTTTCCGATAGGAATTTCAAAAATAGGTGCCGATAGGCATTTCAGATATAGGTGCCGATAGGCATTTCAGATATAGTTGCCGATTGGCATTTTCAAAATAGGTGCCGATAGGCATTTCAGATATAGAAGCCGATAGGCATTTTAAATATGGGTGCCGATAGGCATTCCAGATATGGTTGCCGATAGGCATTTCAAATATAGGTGCTGATAGGCTTTTTAGATGTAGTTTCCGATAGGCATTTCAAAAATTTGTGCCGATAGGCATTTCAGATATAGGTGCCGATAGGCATTTCAGATATAGTTGCCGATTGGCATTTTAAAAATAGGTGTCGATAGGCATTTCAGATATAAATGCCGAAAGGCATTTCAGATATAGGTGCCGATAGGCATTCCAGATATGGTTGCCGATAGGCATTTCAAATATAGGTGCTGATAGGCATTTCAGATGTAGTTTCCGATAGGCATTTCAAAAATTGGTGCCCATAGGCATTTCAGATATAGGTGCCGATAGGCATTTCAGATATAGTTGCCGATTGGCATTTTAAAAATAGGTGCCGATAGGCATTTCAGAGATATAAGCCGATAGGTATTTCAAATATAGGTGTCGATAGGCATTTCAGATATGGTTGCCGATAGGCATTTCAAATGTAAGTGCTGATAGGCATTTCAGATGTAGTTTCCGATAGGCATTTCAAAAATAGGTACCGATAGGCATTTCAGATATAGGTGCCGATGGGCATTTCAGAAATAGTTGCCAATTGGCATTTTAAAAATAGGTGTCGATAGGGATTTCAGAAATAGAAGCCGATAGGCATTTCAAATATAGGTGCCGATAGGCATTCCAGATATGGTTGCCGATAGGCATTTCAAATATAGGTGCTGATAGGCATTTCAGATGTAGTTTCCGATAGGCATTTCAAAAATTGGTGCCGATAGGCATTTCAGATATAGGTGCCGATAGGCATTTCAGATATAGTTGCCGATTGGCATTTTAGAAATAACTGCCGATAGGCATTTCAGATATAGAAGCCGATAGGTATTTCTAATATAGGTGTCGATAGGCATTTCAGATATGGTTGCCGATAGGCAATTCAAATATAGGTGCTGATAGGCATTTCAGATGTAGTTTCCGATAGGCATTTCAAAAATAGGTGCCGATAGGCATTTCAGATATAGGTGCCGATAGGCATTTCAGATATAGGTGCCGATAGGCATTTCAGATATAGTTGCCGATTGGCATTTTAAAAACAGGTGCCGATAGGCATTTCAGATATAGTTGCCGATTGGCATTTTAGAAATAGGTGCCGATAGGCATTTCAGATATAGAAGCCGATAGGCATTTCAAATATAGGTGCCGATAGGCATTCCAGGTATGGTTGCCAATAGGCATTTCAAATATAAGTGCTGATAGGCATTTCAGATGTAGTTTCCGATAGGCATTTCAAAAATAAATACCGATAGGCATTTCAGATATAGGTGCCGATAGGCAATTCAGAAATAGTTGCCAATTGGCATTTTAAAAATAGGTGTCGATTGGGATTTCAGATATAGAAATCGATAGGCATTTCAAATATAGGTGCCGATAGGCATTCCAGATATGGCTGCCGATAAGCATTTCAAATATAGGTGCTGATAGGCATTTCAGATGTAGTTTCCGATAGGCATTTCAAAAATTGGTGCCGATAGGCATTTCAGATATAGGTGCCGATAGGCATTTCAGATATAGTTGCCGATTGGCATTTTAGAAATAAGTGCCGATAGGCATTTCAGTATAGAAGCCGATAGGTATTTCAAATATAGGTGTCGATAGGCATTTCAGATATGGTTGATGATAGGCATTTCAAATATAGGTGCTGATAGGCATTTCAGATGTAGTTTCCGATAGGCATTTCAAAAATAGTTGCCGATAGGCATTTTAGATGTAGTTTCCGATAGGCATTTCAAAAATAGGTGCCGATAGGCATTTCAGATATAGGTGCCGATAGGCATATCAGATATAGTTGCCGATAGGCATTTACAATATAGGTGCCGATAGGCATTTCAAAAATAGGTGCCGATAGGCATTTTAGATGTAGTTTCCGATAGGCATTTCAAAAATAGGTGCCGATAGGCATTTCAGATATAGGTGCCGATAGGCACTTCAGATATAGTTACCGATTGGCATTTGTAAAATAGGTGCCGATAGGCATTTCAGACATAGAAGCCGATAGGCATTTCAAATATAGGTGCCGATAGGCATTCCAGATATGGTTGCCGATAGGTATTTCAAATATAGGTGCTGATAGGCATTTTAGATGTAGTTTCCGATATGCATTTCAAAAATTGGTGCCGATTGGCATTTCAGTTATAGAAGCCGATAGGCATTTCAATATAGGTACCGATAGGCATTCCAAATATGTTTGCCGATAGGCATTTCAAATATAGGTGCTGATAGGCATTTCAGATGTAGTTTCAGATAGGCATTTCAAAAATTGGTGCCGATAGGCATTTCAGACATAGGTGCCGATAGGCATTTCAAATTTAGGTGCTGATAGGCATTTCAGATGTAGTTTCCAATAGGCATTTCAAAAATAGGTGCCGATAGGCATTTCAGATATAGGTGCCGATAGGCTTTCAGATATAGTTGCCGATTGGCATTTTAAAAATAGGTGTCGATAGGCATTTCAGATATAGAAGCCGATAGGCATTTCAAATATAGGTGCCGATCAGCATTCCAGATATGGTTGCCGATAGGCATTTCAAATATAGGTGCTGATGGGCATTTCAGATGTAGTTTCCGATAGGCATTTCAAAAATTGGTGCCGATAGGCATTTCAGATATAGGTGCCGATAGGCATTTCAGATATAGTTGCCGATTGGCATTTTAAAAATAGGTGTCGATAGGCATTTCAGATATAGGTGCCGATAGGCATTTCAGATATAGTTGCCGATTGGCATTCCAGATATGGTTGCCGATAGGCATTTCAAATATAGGTGCTGATAGGCACTTCAGATGTAGTTTCCGATAGGAATTTCAAAAGTAGGTGCCGATAGGCATTTCAGATATAGGTGCCGATAGGCATTTCAGATATAGTTGCCGATTGGCATTTTAAAAATAGGTGCCGATAGGCATTTCAGATATAGAAGCCGATAGGCATTTCAAATATGGGTGCCGATAGGCATTCCAGATATGGTTGCCGATAGGCATTTCAAATATAGGTGCTGATAGGCATTTCAGATGTAGTTTCCGATAGGCATTTCAAAAATTGGTGCCGATAGGCATTTCAGATATAGGTGCCGATAGGCATTTCAGATATAGTTGCCGATTGGCATTTTAAAAATAGGTGTCGATAGGCATTTCAGATATAAAAGCCGATAGGCATTTCAAATATAGGTGCCGATAGGCATTCCAGATATGGTTGCCGATAGGCATTTCAAATATGGGTGCTGATAGGCATTTCAGATGTAGTTTCCGACAGGCATTTCAAAAATTGGTGCTGATAGGCATTTCAGATATAGGTGCCAATAGGCATTTCAGATATAGTTGCCGATTGGCATTTTAAAAATAGGTGTCGATAGGCATTTCAGATATAGGTGCCGATAGGCATTTCAGATATAGTTGCCGATTGGCATTCCAGATATGGTTGCCGATAGGCATTTCAACTATAGGTGCTGATAGGCACTTCAGATGTAGTTTCCGATAGGAATTTCAAAAAACGGTGCCGATAGGCATTTCAGATATAGTTGCCGATTGGCATTTTAAAAATAGGTGCCGATAGGCATTTTAGATATAGAAGCCGATAGGCATTTCAAATATGGGTGGCGATAGGCATTCCAGATATGGTTGCCGATGGGCATTTCAAATATAGGTGCTGATAGGCATTTCAGATGTAGTTTCCGATAGGCATTTCAAATATGGGTGCCGATAGGCATTTCAGATATAGTTGCCGATTGGCATTTTAAAAATAGGTGCCGATAGGCATTTCAGAGATATAAGCCGATAGGTATTTCAAATATAGGTGTCGATAGGCATTTCAGATATGGTTGCCGATAGGCATTTCAAATATAAGTGCCGATAGGCATTTCAGATGTAGTTCCGATAGGCATTTCATAAATAGGTACCGATAGGCATTTCAGATATAGGTGCCGATAGGCATTTCAGAAATAGTTGCCAATTGGCATTTTAAAAATAGGTGTCGATAGGGATTTCAGATATAGAAGCCGATAGGCATTTCAAATATAGGTGCCGATAGGCATTCCAGATATGGTTGCCGATAGGCATTTCAAATATAGGTGCTGATAGGCATTTCAGATGTAGTTTCCGATAGGCATTTCAAAAATTGGTGCCGATAGGCATTTCAGATATAGGTGCCGATAGGCATTTCAGATATAGTTGCCGATTGGCATTTTAGAAATAACTGCCGATAGGCATTTCAGATATAGAAGCCGATAGGTATTTAAAATATAGGTGTCGATAGGCATTTTAGATATGGTTGCCGATAGGCATTTTAATATAGGTGCTGATAGGCATTTCAGATGTAGTTTCCGATAGGCATTTCAAAAATAGGTGCCGATAGGCATTTTAGATATAGGTGCCGATAGGCATTTCAGATATAGGTGTTGATAGGCATTTCAGATATAGTTGCCGATTGGCATTTAAAAAACAGGTGCCGATAGGCATTTCAGATATAGAAGCCGATAGGTATTTCAAATATAGGTGTCGATAGGCATTTTAGATATGGTTGCCGATAGGCATTTCAAATATAGGAGCAGATAGGCATTTCAGATGTAGTTTCCGAAAGGCATTAAAAAAATAGGTGCCGATAGGCATTTCAGATATAGGTGCCGATAGGCATTTCAGATATAGTTGCCGATTGGCATTTTAAAAATAGGTGCCGATAGGCATTTCAGATATAGAAGCCGATAGGCATTTCAAATATAGGTGTCGATAGGCATTTCAGATATGGTTGCCGGTCGGCATTTCAAATATAGGTGCTGATAGGCATTTCAGATGTAGTTTCCGATAGGCATTTCAAAAATAAATACCGATAGGCATTTCAGATATAGGTGCCGATAGGCAATTCAGAAATAGTTGCCAATTGGCATTTTAAAAATAGGTGTCGATAGTGATTTCAGATATAGAAGCCGATAGGCATTTCAAATATAGGTGCCGATAGGCATTCCAGATATGGTTGCCGATAGGCATTTCAAATATAGGTGCTGATAGGCATTTCAGATGTAGTTTCCGATAGGCATTTCAAAAATTGGTGCCGATAGGCATTTCAGATATAGGTGCCGATAGGCATTTTAGATATAGTTGCCGATTGGCATTTTAAAAATAGGTGCCGATAGGCATTTCAGATATAGAAGCCGATAGGCATTTCAAATATAGGTGCCGATAAGCATTCCAGATATGGTTGCCGATAAGCATTTCAAATATAGGTGCTGATAGGCATTTCAGATGTAGTTTCCGATAGGTATTTCAAAAATTGGTGCCGATAGGCATTTCAGATATAGTTGCCGATTGGCATTTAAAAAATAGGTGCCGATAGGCATTTCAGATATAGAAGCCGATAGGCATTTCAAATATAGGTGCGGATAGGCATTCCAGATATGGTTGCCGATAGGCATTTCAAATATAGGTGCTGATAGGCATTTCAGATGTAGTCTCCGATAGGCATTTCAAAAATTGGTGCCGATAGGCATTTCAGATATAGGGGCCGATAGGCATTTCAGATATAGTTGCCGATTGGCATTTTAAAAATAGGTGCCGATAGGCATTTCAAAAATATAAGCCGATAGGTATTTCAAATATAGGTGTCGATAGGCATTTCAGATATGGTTGCCGATAGGCATTTCAAACATAAGTGCTGATAGGCATTTCAGATGTAGTTTCCGATAGGCATTTCAAAAATAGGTACCGATAGGCATTTCAGATATAGGTGCCGATAGGCATTTCAGAAATAGTTGCCAATTGGCATTTTAAAAATAGGTGTCGATAGGCATTTCAGATATAGAAGCCGATAGGTATTTCAAATATAGGTGTCGATGGGCATTTTAGATATGGTTGCCGATAGGCATTTCAAATATAGGAGCAGATAGGCATTTCAGATGTAGTTTCCGAAAGGCATTTCAAAAATAGGTGCCGATAGGCATTTCAGATATAGGTGCCGATAGGCATTTCAGATATAGTTACCGATTGGCATTTTAAAAATAGGTGTCGATAGGCATTTCATATATAGGTGCCGATAGGCATTTCAGATATAGTTGCCGATTGGCATTCCAGATATGGTTGCCGATAGGCATTTCAACTATAGGTGCTGATAGGTACTTCAGATGTAGTTTCCGATAGGAATTTCAAAAATAGGTGCCGATAGGCATTTCAGATATAGGTGCCGATAGGCATTACAGATATAGTTGCCGATTGGCATTTTAAAAATAGGTGCCGATAGGCATTTCAGATATAGAAGCCGATAGGCATTTCAAATATGGGTGGCGCTAGGCATTCCAGATATGGTTGCCGATAGGCATTTCAAATATATGTGCTGATAGGCATTTCAGATGTAGTTTCCGATAGGCATTTCAAAAATTGGTGCCGATAGGCATTTCAGATATAGGTGCCGATAGGCATTTCAGATATAGTTGCCGATTGGCATTTTAAAAATAGGTGCCGATAGGCATTTCATAGATATAAGCCGATAGGTATTTCAAATATAGGTGTCGATATGCATTTCAGATATGGTTGCCGATAGGCATTTTAAATATAAGTGCTGATAGGCATTTCAGATGTAGTTCCGATAGGCATTTCAAAAATAGGTACCGATAGGCATTTCAGATATAGGTGCCGATAGGCATTTCAGAAATAGTTGCCAATTGGCATTTTAAAAATAGGTGTCGATAGGGATTTCAGATATAGAAGCCGATAGGCATTTCAAATATAGGTGCCGATAGGCATTCCAGATATGGTTGCCGATAGGCATTTCAAATATAGGTGCTGATAGGCATTTCAGATGTAGTTTCCGATAGGCATTTCAAAAATTGGTGCCGATAGGCATTTCAGATATAGGTGCCGATAGGCATTTCAGATATAGTTGCCGATTGGCATTTTAAAAATAGGTGCCGATAGGCATTTCAGATATAGAAGCCGATAGACATTTCAAATATAGGTGCCGATAGGCATTCCAGATATGGTTGCCGATAGGCATTTCAAATATAAGTGCTGATAGGCATTTCAGATGTAGTTTCCGATAGGCATTTCAAAAATAAATACTGATAGGCATTTCAGATATAGGTGCCGATAGGCAATTCAGAAATAGTTGCCAATTGGCATTTTAAAAATAGGTGTCGATAGGGATTTCAGATATAGAAGTCGATAGGCATTTCAAATATAGGTCCCGATAGGCATTCCAGATATGGTTGCCGATAGGCATTTCAAATATATGTGCTGATAGGCATTTCAGATTTAGTTTCCGATAGGCATTTCAAAAATTGGTGCCGATAGGCATTTCAGATATAGTTGCCGATTGGCATTTTAGAAATAAGTGCCGATAGGCATTTCAGATATAGAAGCCGATAGGTATTTCAAATATAGGTTTCGATAGGTATTTCAGATATGGTTGCCGATAGGCATTTCAAATATAGGTGCTGATAGGCATTTCAGATGTAGTTTCCGATAGGCATTTCAAAAATAGGTGCCGATAGGCATTTTAGATGTAGTTTCCGATAGGCATTTCAAAAATAGGTGCCGATAGGCATTTCAGATATAGGTGCCTATAGGCATTTCAGATATAGTTGCCGATTGGCATTTTAAAAATAGGTGCCGATAGGCATTTCAGATATAGAAGCCGATAGGCATTTCAAATATGGGTGCCGATAGGCATTCCAGATATAGTTGCCGATAGGCATTTCAAATATAGGTGCTGATAGGCATTTCAGATGTATTTTCCGATAGGCATTTCAAAAATTGGTGCCGATAGGCATTTCAGGTATAGGTGCCGATAGGCACTTCAGATATAGTTGCCGATTGGCATTTTAAAAATAGGTGCCGATAGGCATTTCAGATATAGAAGCCGATAGGCATTTCAAATATAGGTGCCGATAGGCATTCCAGATATGGTTGCCGATAGGCATTTCAAATATAGGTGCTGATAGGCATTTCAGATGTAGTCTCCGATAGGCATTTCAAAAATTGGTGCCGATAGGCATTTCAGATATAGGGGCCGATAGGCATTTCAGATATAGTTGCCGATTGGCATTTAAAAAATAGGTGCCGATAGGCATTTCAGAGATATAAGCCGATAGGTATTTCAAATATAGGTGTCGATAGGCATTTCAGATATGGTTGCCGATAGGCATTTCAAACATAAGTGCTGATAGGCATTTCAGATGTAGTTTCCGATAGGCATTTCAAAAATAGGTACCGATAGGCATTTCAGATATAGGTGCCGATAGGCTTTTCAGAAATAGTTGCCAATTGGCATTTTAAAAATAGGTGTCGATAGGCATTTCAGATATAGAAGCCGATAGATATTTCAAATATAGGTGTCGATGGGCATTTTAGATACGGTTGCCGATAGGCATTTCAAATATAGGAGCAGATAGGCATTTCAGATGTAGTTTCCGAAAGGCATTTCAAAAATAGGTGCCGATAGGCATTTCAGATATAGGTGCCGATAGGCATTTCAAATATAGTTGCCGATTGGCATTTTAAAAATAGGTGTCGATAGGCATTTCAGATATAGGTGCCGATAGGCATTTCAGATATAGTTGCCGATTGGCATTCCAGATATGGTTGCCGATAGGCATTTCAACTATAGGTGCTGATAGGTACTTCAGATGTAGTTTCCGATAGGAATTTCAAAAATAGGTGCCGATAGGCATTTCAGATATAGGTGCCGATAGGCATTTCAGATATAGTTGCCGATTGGCATTTTAAAAATAGGTGCCGATAGGCATTTCAGATATAGAAGCCGATAGGCATTTCAAATATGGGTGGCGATAGGCATTCCAGATATGGTTGCCGATAGGCATTTCAAATATAGGTGCTGATAGGCATTTCAGATGTAGTTTCCGATAGGCATTTCAAAAATTGGTGCCGATAGGCATTTCAGATATAGGTGCCGATAGGCATTTCAGATATAGGTGCCGATAGGCATTTCAGATATAGTTGCCGATTGGCATTTTAAAAATAGGTGCCGATAGGCATTTCATAGATATAAGCCGATAGGTATTTCAAATATAGGTGTCGATATGCATTTCAGATATGGTTGCCGATAGGCATTTTAAATATAAGTGCTGATAGGCATTTCAGATGTAGTTCCGATAGGCATTTCAAAAATAGGTACCGATAGGCATTTCAGATATAGGTGCCGATAGGCATTTCAGAAATAGTTGCCAATTGGCATTTTAAAAATAGGTGTCGATAGGGATTTCAGATATAGAAGCCGATAGGCATTTCAAATATAGGTGCCGATAGGCATTTCAGATATGGTTGCCGATAGGCATTTCAAATATAGGTGCTGATAGGCATTTCAGATGTAGTTTCCGATAGGCATTTCAAAAATTGGTGCCGATAGGCATTTCAGATATAGGTGCCGATAGGCATTTCAGATATAGTTGCCGATTGGCATTTTAAAAATAGGTGCCGATAGGCATTTCAGATATAGAAGCCGATAGACATTTTAAATATAGGTGCCGATAGGCATTCCAGATATGGTTGCCGATAGGCATTTCAAATATAAGTGCTGATAGGCATTTCAGATGTAGTTTCCGATAGGCATTTCAAAAATAAATACTGATAGGCATTTCAGATATAGGTGCCGATAGGCAATTCAGAAATAGTTGCCAATTGGCATTTTAAAAATAGGTGTCGATAGGGATTTCAGATATAGAAGTCGATAGGCATTTCAAATATAGGTCCCGATAGGCATTCCAGATATGGTTGCCGATAGGCATTTCAAATATATGTGCTGATAGGCATTTCAGATTTGGTTTCCGATAGGCATTTCAAAAATTGGTGCCGATAGGCATTTCAGATATAGTTGCCGATTGGCATTTTAGAAACAAGTGCCGATAGGCATTTCAGATATAGAAGCCGATAGGTATTTCAAATATAGGTTTCGATAGGCATTTCAGATATGGTTGCCGATAGGCATTTCAAATATAGGTGCTGATAGGCATTTCAGATGTAGTTTCCGATAGGCATTTCAAAAATAGGTGCCGATAGGCATTTTAGATGTAGTTTCCGATAGGCATTTCAAAAATAGGTGCCGATAGGCATTTCAGATATAGGTGCCGATAGGCATATCAGATATAGTTGCCGATAGGCATTTAAAATATAGGTGCCGATAGGCATTTCAAAAATAGGTGCCGATAGGCATTTTAGATGTAGTTTCCGATAGGCATTTCAAAAATAGGTGCCGATAGGCATTTCAGATATAGGTGCCGATAGGCACTTTAGATATAGTTGCCGATTGGCATTTTAAAAATAGGTGCCGATAGGCATTTCAGATATAGAAGCCGATAGGCATTTCAAATATAGGTGCCGATAGGCATTTCAAATATAGGTACTGATAGGCATTTCAGATGTAGATTCCGATAGGCATTTCAAAAATAGGTGCCGATAGGCATTTCAGATATAGGTGCCGATAGGCATTTCAGATATAGTTGCCGATATGCATTTTAAAAATAGATGCCGATAGGCATTTCAGATATAGAAGCCGATAGGCATTTCAAATATAGGTGCCGATAGGCATTCCAGATATGGTTGCCGATAGGCATTTCAAATATAGGTGCTGATAGGCATTTCAGATGTAGTCTCCGATAGGCATTTCAAAAATTGGTGCCGATAGGCATTTCAGGTATAGGGGCCGATAGGCATTTCAGATATATAGTTGCCGATTGGCATTTTAAAAATAGGTGCCGATAGGCATTTCAGAGATATAAGCCGATAGGTATTTCAAATATAGGTGTCGATAGGCATTTCAGATATGTTTGCCGATAGGCATTTCAAACATAAGTGCTGATAGGCATTTCAGATGTAGTTTCCGATAGGCATTTCAAAAATAGGTACCGATAGGCATTTCAGATATAGGTGCCGATAGGCATTTCAGAAATAGTTGCCAATTGGCATTTTAAAAATAGGTGTCGATAGGGATTTCAGATATAGAAGCCGATAGGCATTTCAAATATAGGTGCCGATAGGCATTCCAGATATGGTTGCCGATAGGCATTTCAAATATAGGTGCTGATAGGCATTTCAGATGTAGTTTCCGATAGGCATTTCAAAAATTGGTGCCGATAGGCATTTCAGATATAGGTGCCGATAGGCATTTCAGATATAGTTGCCGATTGGCATTTTAGAAATAACTGCCGATAGGCATTTCAGATATAGAAGCCGATAGGTATTTCAAATATAGGTGTCGATAGGCATTTCAGATATGGTTGCCGATAGGCATTTCAAATATAGGTGCTGATAGGCATTTCAGATGTTGTTTCCGATAGGCATTTCAAAAATAGGTGCCGATAGCCATTTCAGATATAGGTGCCGATAGGCATTTCAGATATAGGTGCCGATAGGCATTTCAGATATAGTTGCCGATTGGCATTTTAAAAACAGGTGCCGATAGGCATTTCAGATATAGAAGCCGATAGGTATTTCAAATATAGGTGTCGATAGGCATTTTAGATATGGTTGCTGATAGGCATTTCAAATATAGGAGCAGATAGGCATTTCAGATGTAGTTTCCGAAAGGCATTTCAAAAATAGGTGCCGATAGGCATTTCACATATAGGTGCCGATAGGCAATTCAGATATAGTTGCCGATTGGCATTTTAAAAATAGGTGCCGATAGGCATTTCAGATATAGAAGCCGATAGGCATTTCAAATATAGGTGCCGATAGGCATTCCTGATATGGTTGCCGATAGGCATTTCAAATATAAGTGCTGATAGGCATTTCAGATGTAGTTTCCGATAGGCATTTCAAAAATAAATACTGATAGGCATTTCAGATATAGGTGCCGATAGGCAATTCAGAAATAGTTGCCAATTGGCATTTTAAAAATAGGTGTCGATAGGGATTTCAGATATAGAAACCGATAGGCATTTCAAATATAGGTGCCGATAGGCATTCCAGATATGGTTGCCGATAGACATTTCAAATATATGTGCTGATAGGCATTTCAGATGTAGTTTCCGATAGGCATTTCAAAAATTGGTGCCGATAGGCATTTCAGATATAGGTGCCGATAGGCATTTCAGATATAGTTGCTTATTGGCATTTTAGAAATAAGTGCCGATAGGCATTTCAGATATAGAAGCCGATAGGTATTTCAAATATAGGTTTCGATAGGCATTTCAGATATGGTTGCCGATAGGCATTTCAAATATAGGTGCTGATAGGCATTTCAGATGTAGATTCCGATAGGCATTTCAAAAATAGGTGCCGATAGGCATTTCAGATATAGAAGCCGATAGGCATTTCAAATATAGGTGCCGATAGGCATTTCAAATATAGGTACTGATAGGCATTTCAGATGTAGATTCCGATAGGCATTTCAAAAATAGGTGCCGATAGGCATTTCAGATATAGGTGCCGATAGGCATTTCAGATATAGTTGCCGATTGGCATTTCAAAAATTGGTGCCGATAGGCATTTCAGATATAGGTGCCGATAGGCATTTCAAATATAGGTGCCGATAGGCATTCCAGATATGGTTGCCGATAGGCATTTCAAATATAGGTGCTGATAGGCATTTCAGATGTAGTTTCCGATATGCATTTCAAAAATTGGTGCCGATAGGCATTTCAGATATAGGTGCCGATAGGCATTACAGATATAGTTGCCGATTGGCATTTTAAAAATAGATGCCGATAGGCATTTCAGATATAGAAGCCGATAGGCATTTCAAATATAGGTGCCGATAGGCATTTCAAATATAGGTACTGATAGGCATTTCAGATGTAGATTCCGATAGGCATTTTAAAAATAGGTGCCGATAGGCATTTCAGATATAGGTGCCGATAGGCATTTCAGATATAGTTGCCGATTGGCATTTTAAAAATAGGTGCCGATAGGCATTTCAGATATAGAAGCCGATAGGCATTTCAAATATAGGTGCCGATAGGCATTCCAGATATGGTTGCCGATAGGCATTTCAAATATAGGTGCTGATAGGCATTTCAGATGTAGTTTCCGATATGCATTTCAAAAATTGGTGCCGATAGGCATTTCAGATATAGGTGCCGATAGGCATTACAGATATAGTTGCCGATTGGCATTTTAAAAACAGGTGCCGATAGGCATTTCAGTTATAGAAGCCGATAGGCATTTCAAAAATAGGTGCCGATAGCCATTTCAGATATAGGTGCCGATAGGCATTTCAGATATAGGTGCCGATAGGCATTTCAGATATAGTTGCCGATTGGCATTTTAAAAACAGGTGCCGATAGGCATTTCAGAGATATAAGCCGATAGGTATTTCAAATATAGGTGTCGATAGGCATTTCAGATATGGTTGCCGATAGGCATTTCAAATATAAGTGCATATAGGCATTTCAGATGTAGTTCCGATAGGCATTTCAAAAATAGGTACCGATCGGCATTTCAGATATAGGTGCCGATAGGCATTTCAGAAATAGTTGCCAATTGGCATTTTAAAAATAGGTGTCGATAGGGATTTCAGATATAGAAGCCGATAGGCATTTCAAATATAGGTGCCGATAGGCATTCCAGATATGGTTGCCGATAGGCATTTCAAATATAGGTGCTGATAGGCATTTCAGATGTAGTTTCCGATAGGCATTTCAAAAATTGGTGCCGACAGGCATTTCAGATATAGGTGCCGATAGGCATTTCAGATATAGTTGCCGATTGGCATTTTAGAAATAACTGCCGATAGGCATTTCAGATATAGAAGCCGATAGGTATTTAAAATATAGGTGTCGATAGGCATTTTAGATATGGTTGCCGATAGGCATTTCAAATATAGGTGCTGATAGGCATTTCAGATGTAGTTTCCGATAGGCATTTTAAAAATAGGTGCCGATAGGCATTTCAGATATAGGTGCCGATAGGCATTTCAGATATAGGTGTTGATAGGCATTTCAGATATAGTTGCCGATTGGCATTTAAAAAACAGGTGCCGATAGGCATTTCAGATATAGAAGCCGATAGGTATTTCAAATATAGGTGTCGATAGGCATTTTAGATATGGTTGCCGATAGGCATTTCTAATATAGGAGCAGATAGGCATTTCAGATGTAGTTTCCGAAAGGCATTAAAAAAATAGGTGCCGATAGGCATTTCAGATATAGGTGCCGATAGGCATTTCAGATATAGTTGCCGATTGGCATTTTAAAAATAGGTGCCGATAGGCATTTCAGATATAGAAGCCAATAGGCATTTCAAATATAGGTGTCGATAGGCATTTCAGATATGGTTGCCGGTCGGCATTTCAAATATAGGTGCTGATAGGCATTTCAGATGTAGTTTCCGATAGGCATTTCAAAAATAAATACCGATAGGCATTTCAGATATAGGTGCCGATAGGCAATTCAGAAATAGTTGCCAATTGGCATTTTTAAAATAGGTGTCGATAGGGATTTCAGATATAGAAGCCGATAGGCATTTCAAATATAGGTGCCGATAGGCATTCCAGATATGGTTGCCGATAGGCATTTCAAATATAGGTGCTGATAGGCATTTCAGATGTAGTTTCCGATAGGCATTTCAAAAATTGGTGCCGATAGGCATTTCAGATATAGGTGCCGATAGGCATTTTAGATATAGTTGCCGATTGGCATTTTAAAAATAGGTGCCGATAGGCATTTCAGATATAGAAGCCGATAGGCATTTCAAATATAGGTGCCGATAAGCATTCCAGATATGGTTGCCGATAAGCATTTCAAATATAGGTGCTGATAGGCATTTCAGATGTAGTCTCCGATAGGCATTTCAAAAATTGGTGCCGATAGGCATTTCAGATATAGTTGCCGATTGGCATTTAAAAAATAGGTGCCGATAGGAATTTCAGATATAGAAGCCGATAGGCATTTCAAATATAGGTGCCGATAGGCATTCCAGATATGGTTGCCGATAGGCATTTCAAATATAGGTGCTGATAGGCATTTCAGATGTAGTCTCCGATAGGCATTTCAAAAATTGGTGCCGATAGGCATTTCAGATATAGGGGCCGATAGGCATTTCAGATATAGTTGCCAATTGGCATTTTAAAAATAGGTGCCGATAGACATTTCAGAAATATAAGCCGATAGGTATTTCAAATATAGGTGTCGATAGGCATTTCAGATATGGTTGCCGATAGGCATTTGAAACATAAGTGCTGATAGGCATTTCAGATGTAGTTTCCGATAGGCATTTCAAAAATAGGTACCGATAGGCATTTCAGATATAGGTGCCGATAGGCATTTCAGAAATAGTTGCCAATTGGCATTTTAAAAATAGGTGTCGATAGGCATTTCAGATATAGAAGCCGATAGGTATTTCAAATATAGGTGTCGATGGGCATTTTAGATATGGTTGCCGATAGGCATTTCAAATATAGGAGCAGATAGGCATTTCAGATGTAGTTTCCGAAAGGCATTTCAAAAAAAGGTGCCGATAGGCATTTCAGATATAGGTGCCGATAGGCATTTCAGATATAGTTGCCGATTGGCATTCCAGATATGGTTGCCGATAGGCATTTCAACTATAGGTGCTGATAGGTACTTCAGATGTAGTTTCCGATAGGAATTTCAAAAATAATTGCCGATAGGCATTTCAGATATAGGTGCCGATAGGCATTTCAGATATAGTTGCCGATTGGCATTTTAAAAATAGGTGCCGATAGGCATTTCAGATATAGAAGCCGATAGGCATTTCAAATATGGGTGGCGATAGGCATTCCAGATATGGTTGCCGATAGGCATTTCAAATATATGTGCTGATAGGCATTTCAGATGTAGTTTCCGATAGGCATTTCAAAAATTGGTGCCGATAGGCATTTCAGATATAGGTGCCGATAGGCATTTCAGATATAGTTGCCGATTGGCATTTTAAAAATAGGTGCCGATAGGCATTTCATAGATATAAGCCGATAGGTATTTCAAATATAGGTGTCGTATTGCATTTCAGATATGGTTGCCGATAGGCATTTTAAATATAAGTGCTGATAGGCATTTCAGATGTAGTTCCGATAGGCATTTCAAAAATAGGCACCGATAGGCATTTCAGATATAGGTGCCGATAGGCATTTCAGAAATAGTTGCCAATTGGCATTTTAAAAATAGGTGTCGATAGGGATTTCAGATATAGAAGCCGATAGGCATTTCAAATATAGGTGCCGATAGGCATTCCAGATATGGTTGCCGATAGGCATTTCAAATATAGGTGCTGATAGGCATTTCAGATGTAGTTTCCGATAGGCATTTCAAAAATTGGTGCCGATAGGCATTTCAGATATAGGTGCCGATAGGCATTTCAGATATAGTTGCCGATTGGCATTTTAAAAATAGGTGCCGATAGGCATTTCAGATATAGAAGCCGATAGACATTTCAAATATAGGTGCCGATAGGCATTCCAGATATGGTTGCCGATAGGCATTTCAAATATAAGTGCTGATAGGCATTTCAGATGTAGTTTCCGATAGGCATTTCAAAAATAAATACTGATAGGCATTTCAGATATAGGTGCCGATAGGCAATTCAGAAATAGTTGCCAATTGGCATTTTAAAAATAGGTGTCGATAGGGATTTCAGATATAGAAGTCGATAGGCATTTCAAATATAGGTCCCGATAGGCATTCCAGATATGGTTGCCGATAGGCATTTCAAATATATGTGCTGATAGGCATTTCAGAATTAGTTTCCGATAGGCATTTCAAAAATTGGTGCCGATAGGCATTTCAGATATAGTTGCCGATTGGCATTTTAGAAATAAGTGCCGATAGGCATTTCAGATATAGAAGCCGATAGGTATTTCAAATATAGGTTTCGATAGGCATTTCAGATATGGTTGCCGATAGGCATTTCAAATATAGGTGCTGATAAGCATTTCAGATGTAGTTTCCGATAGGCATTTCAAATATAGGTGCTGATAGGCATTTCAGATGTAGTTTCCGATAGGCATTTCAAAAATTGGTGCCGATAGGCATTTCAGGTATAGGTGCCGATAGGCACTTCAGATATAGTTGCCGATTGGCATTTTAAAAATAGGTGCCGATAGGCATTTCAGATATAGAAGCCGATAGGCATTTCAAATATAGGTGCCGATAGGCATTCCAGATATGGTTGCCGATAGGCATTTCAAATATAGGTGCTGATAGGCATTTCAGATGTAGTCTCCGATAGGCATTTCAAAAATTGGTGCCGATAGGCATTTCAGATATAGGGGCCGATAGGCATTTCAGATATAGTTGCCGATTGGCATTTTAAAAATAGGTGCCGATAGGCATTTCAGAGATATAAGCCGATAGTTATTTCAAATATAGGTGTCGATAGGCATTTCAGATATGGTTGCCGATAGGCATTTCAAACATAAGTGCTGATAGGCATTTCAGATGTAGTTTCCGATAGGCATTTCAAAAATAGGTACCGATAGGCATTTCAGATATAGGTGCCGATAGGCATTTCAGA
Source organism: Venustoraphidia nigricollis (assembly GCA_034508555.1). Lineage (NCBI taxonomy): Eukaryota > Metazoa > Arthropoda > Insecta > Raphidioptera > Raphidiidae > Venustoraphidia > Venustoraphidia nigricollis. The sequence continues at coordinate 57,805 of JAVRKA010000572.1, forward strand.
AATAGTTGCCAATTGGCATTTTAAAAATAGGTGTCGATAGGCATTTCAGATATAGAAGCCGATAGATATTTCAAATATAGGTGTCGATGGGCATTTTAGATATGGTTGCCGATAGGCATTTCAAATATAGGAGCAGATAGGCATTTCAGATGTAGTTTCCGAAAGGCATTTCAAAAATAGGTGCCGATAGGCATTTCAGATATAGGTGCCGATAGGCATTTCAGATATAGTTGCCGATTGGCATTTTAAAAATAGGTGTCGATAGGCATTTCAGATATAGGTGCCGATAGGCATTTCAGATATAGTTGCCGATTGGCATTCCAGATATGGTTGCCGATAGGCATTTCAACTATAGGTGCTGATAGGTACTTCAGATGTAGTTTCCGATAGGAATTTCAAAAATAGGTGCCGATAGGCATTTCAGATATAGGTGCCGATAGGCATTTCAGATATAGTTGCCGATTGGCATTTTAAAAATAGGTGCCGATAGGCATTTCAGATATAGAAGCCGATAGGCATTTCAAATATGGGTGGCGATAGGCATTCCAGATATGGTTGCCGTTAGGCATTTCAAATATAGGTGCTGATAGGCAATTCAGATGTAGTTTCCGATAGGCATTTCAAAAATTGGTGCCGATAGGCATTTCAGATATAGGTGCCGATAGGCATTTCAGATATAGTTGCCGATTGGCATTTTAAAAATAGGTGCCGATAGGCATTTCATAGATATAAGCCGATAGGTATTTCAAATATAGGTGTCGATATGCATTTCAGATATGGTTGCCGATAGGCATTTTAAATATAAGTGCTGATAGGCATTTCAGATGTAGTTCCGATAGGCATTTCAAAAATAGGTACCGATAGGCATTTCAGATATAGGTGCCGATAGGCATTTCAGAAATAGTTGCCAATTGGCATTTTAAAAATAGGTGTCGATAGGGATTTCAGATATAGAAGCCGATAGGCATTTCAAATATAGGTGTCGATAGGCATTCCAGATATGGTTGCCGATAGGCATTTCAAATATAGGTGCTGATAGGCATTTCAGATGTAGTTTCCGATAGGCATTTCAAAAATTGGTGCCGATAGGCATTTTAGATATAGGTGCCGATAGGCATTTCAGATATAGTTGCCGATTGGCATTTTAAAAATAGGTGCCGATAGGCATTTCAGATATAGAAGCCGATAGACATTTCAAATATAGGTGCCGATAGGCATTCCAGATATGGTTGCCGATAGGCATTTCAAATATAAGTGCTGATAGGCATTTCAGATGTAGTTTCCGATAGGCATTTCAAAAATAAATACTGATAGGCATTTCAGATATAGTTGCCGATAGGCAATTCAGAAATAGTTGCCAATCGGCATTTTAAAAATAGGTGTCGATAGGGATTTCAGATATAGAAGTCGATAGGCATTTCAAATATAGGTCCCGATAGGCATTCCAGATATGGTTGCCGATAGGCATTTCAAATATATGTGCTGATAGGCATTTCAGATTTAGTTTCCGATAGGCATTTCAAAAATTGGTGCCGATAGGCATTTCAGATATAGTTGCCGATTGGCATTTTAGAAACAAGTGCCGATAGGCATTTCAGATATAGAAGCCGATAGGTATTTCAAATATAGGTTTCGATAGGCATTTCAGATATGGTTGCCGATAGGCATTTCAAATATAGGTGCTGATAGGCATTTCAGATGTAGTTTCCGATAGGCATTTCAAAAATAGGTGCCGATAGGCATTTTAGATGTAGTTTCCGATAGGCATTTCAAAAATAGGTGCCGATAGGCATTTCAGATATAGGTGCCGATAGGCATATCAGATATAGTTGCCGATAGGCATTTAAAATATAGGTGCCGATAGGCATTTCAAAAATAGGTGCCGATAGGCATTTTAGATGTAGTTTCCGATGGGCATTTCAAAAATAGGTGCCGATAGGCATTTCAGATATAGGTGCCGATAGGCACTTCAGATATAGTTGCCGATTGGCATTTTAAAAATAGGTGCCGATAGGCATTTCAGATATAGAAGCCGATAGGCATTTCAAATATAGGTGCCGATAGGCATTTCAAATATAGGTACTGATAGGCATTTCAGATGTAGATTCCGATAGGCATTTCAAAAATAGGTGCCGATAGGCATTTCAGATATAGGTGCCGATAAGCATTTCAGATATAGTTGCCGATTGGCATTTTAAAAATAGATGCCGATAGGCATTTCAGATATAGAAGCCGATAGGCATTTCAAATATAGGTGCTGATAGGCATTTCAGATGTAGTCTCCGATAGGCATTTCAAAAATTGGTGCCGATAGGCATTTCAGATATAGGGGCCGATAGGCATTTCAGATATAGTTGCCGATTGGCATTTTAAAAATAGGTGCCGATAGGCATTTCAGAGATATAAGCCGATAGGTATTTCAAATATAGGTGTCGATAGGCATTTCAGATATGTTTGCCGATAGGCATTTCAAACATAAGTGCTGATAGGCATTTCAGATGTAGTTTCCGATAGGCATTTCAAAAATAGGTACCGATAGGCATTTCAGATATAGGTGCCGATAGGCATTTCAGAAATAGTTGCCAATTGGCATTTTAAAAATAGGTGTCGATAGGGATTTCAGATATAGAAGCCGATAGGCATTTCAAATATAGGTGCCGATAGGCATTCCAGATATGGTTGCCGATAGGCATTTCAAATATAGGTGCTGATAGGCATTTCAGATGTAGTTTCCGATAGGCATTTCAAAAATTGGTGCCGATAGGCATTTCAGATATAGGTGCCGATAGGCATTTCAGATATAGTTGCCGATTGGCATTTTAGAAATAACTGCCGATAGGCATTTCAGATATAGAAGCCGATAGGTATTTCAAATATAGGTGTCGATAGGCATTTCAGATATGGTTGCCGATAGGCATTTCAAATATAGGTGCTGATAGGCATTTTAGATGTTGTTTCCGATAGGCATTTCAAAAATAGGTGCCGATAGCCATTTCAGATATGGGTGCCGATAGGCATTTCAGATATAGGTGCCGATAGGCATTTCAGATATAGTTGCCGATTGGCATTTTAAAAACAGGTGCCGATAGGCATTTCAGATATAGAAGCCGATAGGTATTTCAAATATAGGTTTCGATAGGCATTTCAGATATGGTTGCCGATAGGCATTTCAAATATAGGTGCTGATAGGCATTTCAGATGTAGATTCCGATAGGCATTTCAAAAATAGGTGCCGATAGGCATTTCAGATATAGAAGCCGATAGGCATTTCAAATATAGGTGCCGATAGGCATTTCAAATATAGGTACTGATAGGCATTTCAGATGTAGATTCCGAGAGGCATTTCAAAAATAGGTGCCGATAGGCATTTCAGATATAGGTGCCGATAGGCATTTCAGATATAGTTGCCGATTGGCATTTTAAAAATAGGTGCCGATAGGCATTTCAGATATAGAAGCCGATAGGCATTTCAAATATAGGTGCCGATAGGCATTCCAGATATGGTTGCCGATAGGCATTTCAAATATAGGTGCTGATAGGCATTTCAGATGTAGTTTCCGATATGCATTTCAAAAATTGGTGCCGATAGGCATTTCAGATATAGGTGCCGATAGGCATTTCAAATATAGGTGCCGATAGGCATTCCAGATATGGTTGCCGATAGGCATTTCAATTATAGGTGCTGATAGGCATTTCAGATGTAGTTTCCGATATGCATTTTAAAAATTGGTGCCGATAGGCATTTCAGATATAGGTGCCGATAGGCATTACAGATATAGTTGCCGATTGGCATTTTAAAAATAAGTGCCGATAGGCATTTCAGATATAGAAGCCGATAGGCATTTCAAATATAGGTGCCGATAGGCATTTCAAATATAGGTACTGATAGGCATTTCAGATGTAGATTCCGATAGGCATTTCAAAAAATAGGTGCCGATTGGCATTTCAGATATAGGTGCCGATAGGCATTTCAGATATAGTTGCCGATTGGCATTTTAAAAATAGGTGCCGATAGGCATTTCAGATATAGAAGCCGATAGGCATTTCAAATATAGGTGCCGATAGGCATTCCAGATATGGTTGCTGATAGGCATTTCAAATATAGGTGCTGATAGGCATTTCAGATGTAGTTTCCGATATGCATTTCAAAAATTGGTGCCGATAGGCATTTCAGATATAGGTGCCGATAGGCATTACAGATATAGTTGCCGATTGGCATTTTAAAAATAGGTGCCGATAGGCATTTCAGTTATAGAAGCCGATAGGCATTTCAAATATAGGTGCCGATAGGCATTCCAGATATTGTTGCCGATAGGCATTTCAAATATAGGTGCCGATAGGCATTTCAGATATAGATGCCGATAGGCATTTCAGATATAGTTGCCGATTGGCATTTTAAAAAAAGGTGCCGATAGGCATTTCAGATATAGAAGCCGATAGGCATTTCAAATATAGATGCCGATAGGCATTCCAGATATGGTTGCCGATAGGCATTTCAAATATAGGTGCTGATAGGCATTTCAGATGTAGTTTCCGATAGGCATTTCAAAAATTGGTGCCGATAGGCATTTCAGATATAGGTGCCGATAGGCATTTCAGATATAGTTGCCGATTGGCTTTTAAAAATAGTTGCCGATAGGCATTTCAGATATAGAAGCCGATAGGTATTTCAAATATAGGTGTCGATAGGCATTTCAGATATGGTTGCCGATAGGCATTTTAAATTTAGGTGCTGATAGGCATTTCAGATTTAGTTTCCGATAGGCATTTCAAAAATAGGTGCCGATAGGCATTTCAGATATAGGTGCCGATAGGCATTTCAGATATAGGTGCCGATTGGCATTTTAAAAATAGGTGTCGATAGGCATTTCAGATATAGGTGCCGATAGGAATTTCAGATATAGTTGCCGATTGGCATTCCAGATATGGTTGCCGATAGGCATTTCAAATATAGGTGCTGATAGGCATTTCAGATGTAGTTTCCGATAGGCATTTCAAAAATTGGTGCCGATAGGCATTTCAGATATAGGTGCCGATAGGCATTTCAGATATAGTTGCCGATTGGCATTTTAGAAATAAGTGCCGATAGGCATTTCAGTATAGAAGCCGATAGGTATTTCAAATATAGGTGTCGATAGGCATTTCAGATATGGTTGATGATAGGCATTTCAAATATAGGTGCTGATAGGCTTTTCAGATGTAGTTTCCGATAGGCATTTCAAAAATAGTTGCCGATAGGCATTTTAGATGTAGTTTCCGATAGGCATTTCAAAAATAGGTGCCGATAGGCATTTCAGATATAGGTGCCGATAGGCATATCAGATATAGTTGCCGATAGGCATTTAAAATATAGGTGCCGATAGGCATTTCAAAAATAGGTGCCGATAGGCATTTTAGATGTAGTTTCCGATAGGCATTTCAAAAATAGGTGCCGATAGGCATTTCAGATATAGGTGCCGATAGGCACTTCAGATATAGTTGCCGATTGGCATTTTAAAAATAGGTGCCGATAGGCATTTCAGATATAGAAGCCGATAGGCATTTCAAATATAGGTGCCGATAGGCATTTCAAATATAGGTACTGATAGGCATATCAGATGTAGATTCCGATAGGCATTTCAAAAATAGGTGCCGATAGGCATTTCAGATATAGGTGCCGATAGGCATTTCAGATATAGTTGCCGATTGGCATTTTAAAAATAGGTGCCGATAGGCATTTCAGATATAGAAGCCGATAGGCATTTCAAATATAGGTGCCGATAGGCATTCCAGATATGGTTGCCGATAGGTATTTCAAATATAGGTGCTGATAGGCATTTCAGATGTAGTTTCCGATATGCATTTCAAAACTTGGTGCCGATAGGCATTTCAGATATAGGTGCCGATAGGCATTTCAAATTTAGGTGCTGATAGGCATTTCAGATGTAGTTTCCGATAGGCATTTCAAAAATAGGTGCCGATAGGCATTTCAGATATAGGTGCCGATAGGCATTTCAGATATAGTTGCCGATTGGCATTTTAAAAATAGGTGTCGATAGGCATTTCAGATATAGAAGCCGATAGGCATTTCAAATATAGGTGCCGATCAGCATTCCAGATATGGTTGCCGATAGGCATTTCAAATATAGGTGCTGATAGGCATTTCAGATGTAGTTTCCGATAGGCATTTCAAAAATTGGTGCCGATAGGCATTTCAGATATAGGTGCCGATAGGCATTTCAGATATAGTTGCCGATTGGCATTTTAAAAATAGGTGTCGATAGGCATTTCAGATATAGGTGCCGATAGGCATTTCAGATATAGTTGCCGATTGGCATTCCAGATATGGTTGCCGATAGGCATTTCAAATATAGGTGCTGATAGGCACTTCAGATGTAGTTTCCGATAGGAATTTCAAAAATAGGTGCCGATAGGCATTTCAGATATAGGTGCCGATAGGCATTTCAGATATAGTTGCCGATTGGCATTTTAAAAATAGGTGCCGATAGGCATTTCAGATATAGAAGCCGATAGGCATTTCGAATATGGGTGCCGATAGGCATTCCAGATATGGTTGCCGATAGGCATTTCAAATATAGGTGCTGATAGGCATTTCAGATGTTGTTTCCGATAGGCATTTCAAAAATTGGTGCCGATAGGCATTTCAGATATAGGTGCCGATAGGCATTTTAGATATAGTTGCCGATTGGCATTTTAAAAATAGGTGTCGATAGGCATTTCAGATATAAATGCCGAAAGGCATTTCAGATATAGGTGCTGATAGGCTTTCCAGTTATGGTTACCGATAGGCATTTCAAATATAGGTGCTGATAGGCATTTCAGATGTAGTTTCTGATAGGCATTTCAAAAATTGGTGCCGATAGGCATTTCAGATATAGGTGCCGATAGGCATTTCAGATATAGTTACCGATTGGCATTTTAAAAATAGTTGCCGATAGGCATTTCAGATATAGAAGCCGATAGGTATTTCAAATATAGGTGTCGATAGGCATTTCAGATATGGTTGCCGATAGGCATTTCAAATTTAGGTGCTGATAGGCATTTCAGATGTGGTTTCCGATAGGCATTTCAAAAATAGGTGCCGATAGGCATTTCAGATATAGGTGCCGATAGGCATTTCAGATATAGTTGCCGATTGGCATTTTAAAAATAGGTGCCGAATGGCATTTCAGATATAGAAGCCGATAGGCATTTCAAATATAGGTGCCGATAGGCATTCCAGATATGGTTGCCGATAGGCATTTCAAATATAGGTGCTGATAGGCATTTCAGATGTAGTTTCCGATAGGCATTTAAAAAATTGGTGCCGATAGGCATTTCAGATATAGGTGCCGATAGGCATTTTAGATATAGTTGCCGATTGACATTTTAAAAATAGGTGCCGATAGGCATTTCAGATATAGAAGCCGATAGGCATTTCAAATATAGGTGCCGATAAGCATTCCAAATATGGTTGCTGATAGGCATTTCAAATATAGGTGCTGATTGGCATTTTAGATGTAGTTTCCGATATGCATTTCAAAAATTGGTGCCGATAGGCATTTCAGATATAGGTGCCGATAGGCATTTCAGATATAGTTGCCGATTGGCATTTTAAAAATAGGTGCCGATAGGCATTTCAGATATAGAAGCCGATAGGTATTTCAAATATAGGTGTCGATAGGCATTTCAGATATGGTTGCCGATAGGCATTTCAAATATAGGTGCTGATAGGCATTTCAGATGTAGTTTCCGATAAGCATTTCAAAAATAGGTGCCGATAGGCATTTCAGATAGAGGTTCCGATAGGCATTTCAGATATAGTTGCCGATAGGCATTTTAAAAATAGGTGTCGATAGGCATTTCAGATATAGAAGCCGATAGGCATTTCAAATATAGGTGCCGATAGGCATTTCAGATATGGTTGCCGATAGGCATTTCAAATATAGGTACCGATAGGCATTTCAGATATAGTTGCCGATTGGCATTTTTAAAACAGGTGCCGATAGGCTTTTCAGATATAGAAGCCGATAGGTATTTCAAATATAGGTGTCGATAGGCATTTCAGATATGGTTGCCGATAGGCATTTCAAATATAGGTGCTGATAGGCATTTCAGATGTAGTTTCCGATAGGCATTTCAAAAATAGGTGCCGATAGGCATTTCAGATATAGTTGCCGATTGGCATTTTAAAAATAGTTGCCGATAGGCATTTCAGATATAGAAGCCGATAGGCATTTCAAATATAGGTGCCGATAGGCATTCCAGATATGGTTGCCGATAGGCATTTCAAATATAGGTGCTGATAGGCATTTCAGATGTTGTTTCCGATAGGCATTTAAAAAATTGGTGCCGATAGGCATTTCAGATATAGGTGCCGATAAGCATTTTAGATATAGTTGCCGATTGACATTTTAAAAATAGGTGCCGATAGGCATTTCAGATATAGAAGCCGATAGGCATTTCAAATACAGGTGCCGATAAGCATTCCAGATATGGTTGCCGATAGGCATTTCAAATATAGGTGCTGATAGGCATTTCAGATGTAGTTTCCGATATGCATTTCAAAAATTGGTGCCGATAGGCATTTCAGATATAGGTGCCGATAGGCATTTCAGATATAGTTGCCGATTGGCATTTTGAAAATAGGTGCCGATAGGCATTTCAGATATAGAAGCCGATAGGTATTTCAAATATAGGTGTCGATAGGCATTTCAGATATGGTTGCCGAAAGGCATTTCAAATATAGGTGCTGATAGGCATTTCAGATGTAGTTTCCGATAGGCATTTCAAAAATAGGTGCCGATAGGCATTTCAGATAGAGGTTCCGATAGGCATTTCAGATATAGTTGCCGATAGGCATTTTAAAAATAGGTGTCGATAGGCATTTCAGATATAGAAGCCGATAGGCATTTCAAATATAGGTGCCGATAGGCATTTCAGATATGGTTGCCGATAGGCATTTCAAATATAGGTGCCGATAGGCATTTCAGATATAGTTGCCGATTGGCATTTTAAAAACAGGTGCCGATAGGCATTTCAGATATAGAAGCCGATAGGTATTTCAAATATAGGTGTCGATGGGCATTTCAGATATGGTTGCCGATAGGCATTTCAAATATAGGTGCTGATAGGCATTTCAGATGTAGTTTCCGATAGGCATTTCAAAAATAGGTGCCGATAGGCATTTCAGATATAGTTGCCGATTGGCATTTTAAAAATAGTTGCCGATAGGCATTTCAGATATAGAAGCCGATAGGCATTTCAAATATAGGTGCCGATAAACATTCCAGATTTGGTTGCCGATAGGCATTTCAAATATAGGTGCTGATAGGCATTTCAGATGTAGTTTCCGATAGGCATTTCAAAAATTGGTGCCGATAGGCATTTCAGATAAAGGTGCCGATAGGCATTTCAGATATAGTTGCCGATTGACATTTTAAAAAAAAGTGCCGATAGGCATTTCAGATATAGAAGCCGATAGGTATTTCAAATATAGGTGTCGATAGGCATTTCAGATATGGTTGCCGATAGGCATTTCAAATATTGGTGCTGATAGGCATTTCAGATGTAGTTTCCGATAGGCATTTCAAGAATAGGTGCCGATAGGCATTTCAGATATAGGTGCCGATAGGCATTACAGATATAGTTGCCGATTAGCATTTTAAAAATAGGTGCCGATAGGCATTTCAGATATAGAAGCCGATAGGCATTTCAAATATAGGTGCCGATAGGCATTCCAGATATGGTTGCCGATAGACATTTCAAATATAGGTGCCGATAGGCATTTCAGATATAGGTGCCGATAGACATTTCAGATACAGTTGCCGATTGGCATTTTAAAAATAGGTGCCGATAGGCATTTCAGATATAGAAGCCGATAGGTATTTCAAATATAAGTGTCGATAGGCATTTCAGATATGGTTGCCGATAGGCATTTCAAATATTGGTGCTGATAGGCATTTCAGATGTAGTTTCCGATAGGCATTTCAAAAATAGGTGCCGATAGGCATTTCAATATAGGTGCCGATAGGCATTTCAGATATAGTTGCCGATTGGCATTTTAAAAATAGGTGCTGATAGGCACTTCAGATATAGAAGCCGATAGGCATTTCAAATATAGGTGCCGATAAGCATTCCAGATATGGTTGCCGATAGGCATTTCAAATATAGGTGCTGATTGGCATTTCAGATGTAGTTTCCGATATGCATTTCAAAAATTGGTGCCGATAGGCATTTCAGATATAGGTGCCGATAGGCATTTCAGATATAGTTGCCGATTGGCATTTTAAAAATAGGTGCCGATAGGCATTTCAGATATAGAAGCCGATAGGTATTTCAAATATAGGTGTCGATAGGCATTTCAGATATGGTTGCCTATAGGCATTTTAAATATAGGTGCTGATAGGCATTTCAGATGTAGTTTCCGATAGGCATTTCAAAAATAGGTGCCGATAGGCATTTCAGATAGAGGTTCCGATAGGCATTTCAGATATAGTTGCCGATAGGCATTTTAAAAATAGGTGTCGATAGGCATTTCAGATATAGAAGCCGATAGGCATTTCAAATATAGGTGCCGATAGGCATTTCAGATATGTTTGCCGATAGGCATTTCAAATATAGGTGCCGATAGGCATTTCAGATATAGTTGCCGATTGGCATTTTAAAAACAGGTGCCGATAGGCATTTCAGATATAGAAGCCGATAGGTATTTCAAATATAGGTGTCGATAGGCATTTCAGATATGGTCGCCGATAGGCGTTTCAAATATAGGTGCTGATAGGCATTTCAGATGTAGTTTCCGATAGGCATTTCAAAAATAGGTGCCGATAGGCATTTCAGATAGAGGTTCCGATAGGCATTTCAGATATAGTTGCCGATAGGCATTTTAAAAATAGGTGTCGATAGGCATTTCAGATATAGAAGCCGATAGGCATTTCAAATATGGGTGGCGATAGGCATTCCAGATATGGTTGCCGATAGGCATTTCAAATATAGGTGCTGATAGGCATTTCAGATGTAGTTTCCGATAGGCATTTCAAAAATTGGTGCCGATAGGCATTTCAGATATAGGTGCCGATAGGCATTTCAGATATAGTTGCCGATTGGCATTTTAGAAATAACTGCCGATAGGCATTTCAGATATAGAAGCCGATAGGTATTTAAAATATAGGTGTCGATAGGCATTTTAGATATGGTTGCCGATAGGCATTTCAAATATAGGTGCTGATAGGCATTTCAGATGTAGTTTCCGATAGGCATTTCAAAAATAGGTGCCGATAGGCATTTCAGATATAGGTGCCGATAGGCATTTCAGATATAGGTGTTGATAGGCATTTCAGATATAGTTGCCGATTGGCATTTAAAAAACAGGTGCCGATAGGCATTTCAGATATAGAATCTGATAGGTATTTCAAATATAGGTGTCGATAGGCATTTTAGATATGGTTGCCGATAGGCATTTCAAATATAGGAGCAGATAGGCATTTCAGATGTAGTTTCCGAAAGGCATTTAAAAAATAGGTGCCGATAGGCATTTCAGATATAGGTGCCGATAAGCATTTCAGATATAGTTGTCGATTGGCATTTTAAAAATAGGTGCAGATCGGCATTTCAGATATAGAAGCCGATAGGCATTTCAAATATAGGTGTCGATAGGCATTTCAGATATGGTTGCCGATAGGCATTTCAAATATAGGTGCTGATAGGCATTTCAGATGTAGTTTCCGATAGGCATTTCAAAAATAAATACCGATAGGCATTTCAGATATAGGTGCCGATAGGCAATTCAGAAATAGTTGCCAATTGGCATGTTAAAAATAGGTGTCGATAGGGATTTCAGATATAGAAGCCGATAGGCATTTCAAATATAGGTGCCGATAGGCATTTCAGATATGGTTGCCGATAGGCATTTCAAATATAGGTGCTGATAGGCATATCAGATGTAGTTTCCGATAGGCATTTTAAAAAAAGGTGCCGATAGGCATTTCAGATATAGAAGCCGATAGGCATTTCAAATATAGGTGCCGATAAGCATTCCAGATATGGTTGCCGATAAGCATTTCAAATATAGGTGCTGATAGGCATTTCAGATGTAGTTTCCGATAGGCATTTCAAAAATTGGTGCCGATAGGCATTTCAGATATAGTTGCCGATTGGCATTTAAAAAATAGGTGCCGATAGGCATTTCAGATATAGAAGTCGATAGGTATTTCAAATATAGGTGTCGATAGGCATTTCAGATATGGTTGCCGATAGGCATTTCAAATGTAGGTACTGATAGGCATTTCAGATGTAGTTTCCGATAGGCATTTCAAAAATATGTGCCGATAGGCATTTCAGATATAGGTTCCGATAGGCATTTCAGATATAGTTGCCGATTGGCATTTTAAAAATAGGTGTCGATAGGCATTTCAGAAATAGAAGCCGATAGGCATTTCAAATATAGGTGCCGATAGGCATTTCAGATATGGTTGCCGATAGGCATTTCAAATATAGGTGCTGATAGGCATTTTAGATGTAGTTTCCGATAGGCATTTCAAAAATTGATGCCAATAGGCATTTCAGATATAGGTGCCGATAGGCATTTCAGATATAGTTGCCGATTGGCATTTTAAAAACAGGTGCCGATAGGCATTTCAGATATGGTTGCCGATAGGCATCAAATATAGGAGCAGATAGGCATTTCAGATGTAGTTTTCGAAAGGCATTTCAAAAATAGGTGCCGATAGGCATTTCAGATATAGAAGCCGATAGGCATTTCAAATATAGGTGCCGATAGGCATTCCAGATATGGTTGCCGATAGGCATTCCAGATATGGTTGCCGTTAGGCATTTCAAATATAGGTGCTGATAGGCATTTCAGATGTAGTTTCCGATAGGCATTTCATAAATAGGTGCCGATAGGCATTTCAGATATAGGTGCCGATAGGCATTTCAGATATAGTTGCCGATTGGCATTTTAAACATAGGTGCCGATAGGCATTTCAGTTATAGAAGCCGATAGGCATTTCAAATATAGGTGCCTATAGGCATTCCAGATATGGTTGCCGATAGGCATTTCAAATATAGGTGCTGATAGGCATTTCAGATGTAGTTTCCGATAGGCATTTCAAAAATTGGTGCCGATAGGCATTTCAGATATAGAAGCCGATAGGCATTTCAAATATAGGTGCCGATCAGCATTCCAGATATGGTTGCCGATAGGCATTTCAAATATAGGTGCTGATAGGCATTTCAGATGTAGTTTCCGATAGGCATTTCAAAAATTGGTGCCGATAGGCATTTCAGATATAGGTGCCGATAGGCATTTCAGATATAGTTGCCGATTGGCATTTTAAAAATAGGTGTCGATAGGCATTTCAGATATAGGTGCCGATAGGCATTTCAGATATAGTTGCCGATTGGCATTCCAGATATGGTTGCCGATAGGCATTTCAAATATAGGTGCTGATAGGCACTTCAGATGTAGTTTCCGATAGGAATTTCAAAAATAGGTGCCGATAGGCATTTCAGATATAGATGCCGATAGGCATTTCAGATATAGTTGCCGATTGGCATTTTAAAAATAGGTGCCGATAGGCATTTCAGATATAGAAGCCGATAGGCATTTCAAATATGGGTGCCGATAGGCATTCCAGATATGGTTGCCGATAGGCATTTCAAATATAGGTGCTGATAGGCATTTCAGATGTAGTTTCCGATAGGCATTTCAAAAATTGGTGCCGATAGGCATTTCAGATATAGGTGCCGATAGGCATTTCAGATATAGTTGACGATTGGCATTTTAAAAATTGGTGTCGATAGGCATTTCAGATATAAATGCCGAAAGGCATTTCAGATATAGGTGCTAATAGGCTTTCCAGTTATGGTTGCCGATAGGCATTTCAAATATAGGTGCTGATAGGCATTTCAGATGTAGTTTCCGATAGGCATTTCAAAAATTTAGGCCGATAGGCATTTCAGATATAGGTGCTGATAGGCATTTCAGATATAGTTGCCGATTGGCATTTTAAAAATAGTTGCCGATAGGCATTTCAGATATAGAAGCCGATAGGTATTTCAAATATAGGTGTCAATAGGCATTCCAGATATAGTTGTCGATAGGCATTTCAAATATAGGTGCTGATAGACATTTCAGATGTAGATTCCGATAGGCATTTCAAAAATAGGTGCCGATAGGCATTTCAGATATAGGTGCCGATAGGCTTTTCAGATATAGTTGCCGATTGGCATTTTAAAAATAGGCGCCGATAGGCATTTCAGATATAGAAGCCGATAGGCATTTCAAATATAGGTGCCGATAGGCATTCCAGATATGGTTGCCGATAGGCATTTTAAATATAGGTGCTGATAGGCATTTCAGATGTAGTTTCCGACAGGCATTTCAAAAATTGGTGCTGATAGGCATTTCAGATATAGGTGCCGATAGGCATTTCAGATATAGTTGCCGATTGGCATTTTAAAAATAGGTGTCGATAGTCATTTCAGATATAGGTGCCGATAGGCATTTCAGATACAGTTGCCGATTGGCATTCCAGATATGGTTGCCGATAGGCATTTCAACTATAGGTGCTGATAGGCACTTCAGATGTAGTTTCCGATAGGAATTTCAAAAATAGGTGCCGATAGGCATTTCAGATATAGGTGCCGATAGGCATTTCAGATATAGTTGCCGATTGGCATTTTAAAAATAGGTGCCGATAGGCATTTCAGATATAGAAGCCGATAGGCATTTCAAATATGGGTGGCGATAGGCATTCCAGATATGGTTGCCGATAGGCATTTCAAATATAGGTGCTGATAGGCATTTCAGATGTAGTTTCCGATAGGCATTTCAAAAATTGGTGCCGATAGGCATTTCAGATATAGGTGCCGATAGGCATTTCAGATATAGTTGCCGATTGGCATTTTAAAAATAGGTGCCGATAGGGATTTCAGATATAGAAGCCGATAGGCATTTCAAATATAGGTGCCGATAGGCGTTCCAGATATGGTTGCCGATAGGCATTTCAAATATAGGTGCTGATAGGCATTTCAGATGTAGTTTCCGATAGGCATTTCAAAAATTGGTGCCGATAGGCATTTCAGATATAGGTGCCGATAGGCATTTCAGATATAGTTGCCGATTGGCATTTTAGAAATAACTGCCGATAGGCATTTCAGATATAGAAGCCGATAGGTATTTAAAATATAGGTGTCGATAGGCATTTTAGATATGGTTGCCGATAGGCATTTCAAATATAGGTGCTGATAGGCATTTCAGATGTAGTTTCCGATAGGCATTTCAAAAATAGGTGCCGATAGGCATTTCAGATATAGGTGCCGATAGGCATTTCAGATATAGGTGTTGATAGGCATTTCAGATATAGTTGCCGATTGGCATTTAAAAAACAGGTGCCGATAGGCATTTCAGATATAGAAGCCGATAGGTATTTCAAATATAGGTGTCGATAGGCATTTTAGATATGGTTGATGATAGGCATTTCAAATATAGGAGCAGATAGGCATTTTAGATGTAGTTTCCGAAAGGCATTTAAAAAATAGGTGCCGATAGGCATTTCAGATATAGGTGCCGATAGGCATTTCAGATATAGCTGCCGATTGGCATTTTAAAAATAGGTGCCGATAGGCATTTCAGATATAGAAGCCGATAGGCATTTCAAATATAGGTGTCGATAGGCATTTCAGATATGGTTGCCGGTAGGCATTTCAAATATAGGTGCTGATAGGCATTTCAGATGTAGTTTCCGATAGGCATTTAAAAAATAAATACCGATAGGCATTTCAGATATAGGTGCCGATAGGCATTTCAGATATAGTTGCCGATTTGCATTTTAAAAATAGGTGCCGATAGGCATTTCAGATATAGAAGCCGATAGGAATTTCAAATATAAGTGCCGATAGGCATTCCAGATATGGTTGCCGATAGGCATTTCAAATATAGGTGCTGATAGGCATTTCAGATGTAGTTTCCGATAGGCATTTCAAAAATTGGTGCCGATAGGCATTTCAGATATATTTGCCGATTGGTATTTTAAAAATAGGTGCCGATAGGCATTTCAGATATAGAAGCCGATAGGTATTTCAAATATAGGTGTCGATAGGCATCTCAGATATGGTTGCCGATAGGCATTTCAAATATAGGTGCTGATAGGCATTTCAGATGTAGTTTCCGATAGGGATTTTAAAAATAGGTGCCGATAGGCATTTCAGATATAGGTGCCGATAGGCATATCAGATATAGTTGCCGATTGGCATTTTAAGAATAGGTGTCGATAGGCATTTCAGATATAGGAGCCAATAGGCATTTCAAATATAGCTGCCGATAGGCATTCCAGATATGGTTGCCGATAGGCATTTCAAATATATGTGCTCATAGGCATTCCAGATGTAGTTTCTGATAGGCATTTCAAAAATTGGTGCCGATAGGCATTTCAGATATAGGTGCCGATAGTCATTTCATGTATAGTTGCCGATTGGCATTTTAAAAATAGGTGCCGATAGGCATTTCAGATATAGAAGCCGATAGGCATTTCAAATATAGGTGCCGATAGGCATTCCAGATATGGTTGTCGATAGGCATTTCAAATATAGGTGCCGATAGGCATTTCAGATATAGAAGCCGATAGGAATTTCAAAAATAGGTGCCGATAGGCATTTCAGATATAGGTGCCGATAGGCATTTCAGATATAGTTGCCAATTGGCATTTTAAAAATAGGTGCCGATAGGCATTTCAGATATAGAAGCCGATAGGCATTTCAAATATAGGTGCCGATAGGCATTCCAGATATGGTTGCCGATAGGCATTTCATATAGAGGTGCTGATAGGCATTTTAGATGTAGTTTCCGATAGGCATTTCAAAAATTGATGCCGATAGGCATTTCAGATATAGGTGCCGATAGGCATTTCAGATATAGTTGCCGATTGGCATTTTAAAAACAGGTGCCGATAGGCATTTCAGATATAGAAGCCGATAGATATTTCAAATATACGTGTCGATAGGCATTTCGGATATAGAAGCCGATAGGTATTTCAAAAATAGGTGCCGATAGGCATTTCAGATATAGGTGCCTATAGGCATTTCAGATATATCTGCCGATTGGCATTTCTAAAATAGGTGCCGATAGGCATTTCAAATATAGGTGCCGATAGGCATATCAGATATAGTTGCCGATAGGCATTTAAAATATAGGTGCCGATAGGCATTTCAAATATAGGTGTCGATAGGCATTTCAGATATAAATGTCGAAAGGCATTTCAGATATAGGTGCCGATAGGCATTTCAAAAATAGGTGCTGATAGGCATTTCAGATGTAGTTTTCGATAGGCATTTCAAAAATAGGTGCCGAATGGCATTTCAGATATAGGTGCCGATAGGCACTTCAGATATAGTTGCCGATTGGCATTTTAAAAATAGGTGCCGATAGGCATTTCAGATATAGAAGCCGATAGGCATTTCAAATATAGGTGCTGATAGGCATTCCAGATATGGTAGCCGATAGGCATTTCAAATATAGGTGCTGATAGGCATTTCAGATGTAGTTTCCGATAGGCATTTCAAAAATAGGTGTCGATAGGCAATTCAGATATAGGTGCCGATAGGCATTTCAGATATAGTTGCCGATTGGCATTTTAAAAATAGGTGCCGATAGGCATTTCAGATATAGAAGCCGATAGGCATTTCAAATATAGGTGCCGATAGGCATTCCAGATATGGTTGCCGATAGGCATTTCAAATATAAGTGCTGATAGGCATTTCAGATGTACTTTCCGATTGGCATTTCAAAAATAGGTGCCGATAGGAATTTCAGATATAGGTGCCGAAAGGCATTTCAGATATAGTTGCCGATTAGCATTTTGAAAATAAGTGCCGATAGGCATTTCAGATATAGAAGCCGATAGGCATTTCAAATATAGGTGCCGATAGGCATTCCAGATATGGTTGCCGATAGGCATTTCAAATATAGGTGCTGATAGGCATTTCAGATGTAGTTTCCGATAGGCATTTCAGATGTAGTTTCCGATAGGCATTTCAAAAATTGGTGCCGATAGGCATTTCAGATATAGGTGCCGATAGGCATTTCAGATATAGTTGCCGATTGGTATTTTAAAAATAGGTGCCGATAGGCATTTCAGATATAGAAGCCGATAGGAATTTCAAATATAGGTGCCGATAGGCATTCCAGATATGGTTGCCGATAGGCATTTCAAATATAGGTGCTGATAGGAATTTCAGATGTAGTTTCCGATAGGCATTTCAAAAATAGGTACCGATAGGCATTTCAGATATAGGTGCCGATAGGCATTTCAGATATAGTTGCCGATTAGCATTTTAAAAATAGGTGCCGATAGGCGTTTCAGATATAGAAGCCGATAGATATTTTAAATATATGTGTCGATAGGCATTTCAGATATGGTTGCCGATAGGCATTTCAAATATAGGAGCAGATAGGCATTTCAGATGTATTTTCCGAAAGGCATTTCAAAAATAGGTGCCGATAGGCATTTCAGATATAGGTGCCGATAGGCATTTCAGATATAGTTGCCAATTGGCATTTTAAAAATAGGTGCCGATAGGCATTTCAGATATAGTTGCCGATTGGCATTTTAAAAACAGGTGCCGATAGGCATTTCAGATATAGAAGCCGATAGATATTTCAAATATAGGTGTTGATAGGCATTTCAGATATGGTTGCCGATAGGCATTTCAAATATAAGAGCAGATATGCATTTCAGATGTAGTTTCCGAAAGGCATTTCAAAAATAGGTGCCGATAGACATTTCAGATATAGGTGCCGAGAGGCGTTTCAGATATAGTTGCCGATTGGCATTTTAAAAATAGGTGCCGATAGGCATTTCAGATATAGAAGCCGAAAGGAATTTCAAATATAGGTGCCGATAGGCATTCCAGGTATGGTTGCCGATAGGCATTTCAAATATAAGTGCTGATAGGCATTTCAGATGTAATTTCCGATAGGCATTTCAAAAATAGGTACCGATAGGCATTTCAAATATAGGTGCCGATAGGCATTCCAGATATGGTTGCCGATAGGGATTTCAAATATAGGTGCTGATAGGCATTTCAGATGTAGTTTCCGATAGGCATTTCAAAAATTATTGCCGATAGGCATTTCAGATATAGGTGCCGATAGGCATTTCAGATATAGTTGCCGATTGGCATTTTAAAAATAGGTGCCGATAGGCATTTCAGATATAGAAGCCGATAGGTTTTTCAAAAATAGGTGTCGATAGGCATTTTAGATATGGTTGCCGATAGGCATTTCAAATATAGGTGCTGATAGGCATTTCAGATGTGGTTTCCGACAGGCATTTCAAAAATAGGTGCCGATAGGCATTTCAGATATAGGTGCCTATAGGCATTTCAGATATATCTGCCGATTGGCATTTCTAAAATAGGTGCCGATAGGCATTTCAGATATAGGTGCCGATAGGCATATCAGATATATTTGCCGATAGGCATTTAAAATATAGATGCCGATAGGCATTTTAAATATAGGTGTCGATAGGCATTTCAGATATAAATGTCGAAAGGCATTTCAGATATAGGTGCCGATAGGCATTTCTGATGTGGTTGCCAATAGGCATTTCAAAAATAGGTGCTGATAGGCATTTCAATTGTAGTTTTCGATAGGCATTTCAAAAATAGGTGCCGAATGGCATTTCAGATATAGGTGCCGATAGGCACTTCAGATATAGTTGCCGATTGGCATTTTAAAAATAGGTGCCGATAGGCATTTCAGATATAGAAGCCGATAGGCATTTCAAATATAGGTGCTGATAGGCATTCCAGATATGGTAGCCGATAGGCATTTCAAATATAGGTGCTGATAGGCATTTCAGATGTAGTTTCCGATAGGCATTTCAAAAATAGGTGCCGATAGGCATTTCAGATATAGGTGCCGATAGGCATTTCAGATATAGTTGCCGATTGGCATTTTAAAAATAGGTGCCGGTAGGCATTTCAGATATAGAAGCCGA
Source organism: Venustoraphidia nigricollis (assembly GCA_034508555.1). NCBI lineage: Eukaryota > Metazoa > Arthropoda > Insecta > Raphidioptera > Raphidiidae > Venustoraphidia > Venustoraphidia nigricollis. The sequence continues at coordinate 77,787 of JAVRKA010000572.1, forward strand.
TAGGCATTTCAAATATAGGTGCCGATAGGCATTCCAGATATGGTTGCCGATAGGCATTTCAAATATAAGTGCTGATAGGCATTTCAGATGTAGTTTCCGATTGGCATTTCAAAAATAGGTGCCGATAGGAATTTCAGATATAGGTGCCGAAAGGCATTTCAGATATAGTTGCCGATTAGCATTTTGAAAATAAGTGCCGATAGGCATTTCAGATATAGAAGCCGATAGGCATTTCAAATATAGGTGCCGATAGGCATTCCAGATATGGTTGCCGATAGGCATTTCAAATATAGGTGCTGATAGGCATTTCAGATGTAGTATCCGATAGGCATTTCAGATGTAGTTTCCGATAGGCATTTCAAAAATTGGTGCCGATAGGCATTTCAGATATAGGTGCCGATAGGCATTTCAGATATAGTTGCCGATTGGCATTTTAAAAATAGGTGCCGATAGGCATTTCAGATATAGAAGCCGATAGGCATTTCAAATATAGGTGCCGATAGGCATTCCAGATATGGTTGCAGATAGGCAATTCAAATATAGGTGCTGATAGGAATTTCAGATGTAGTTTCCGATAGGCATTTCAAAAATAGGTACCGATAGGCATTTCAGATATAGGTGCCGATAGGCATTCAGATATAGTTGCCGATTAGCATTTTAAAAATAGGTGCCGATAGGCATTTCAGATATAGAAGCCGATAGGTATTTAAAATATATATGTCGATAGGCATTTCAGATATGGTTGCCGATAGGCATTTCAAATATAGGAGCAGATAGGCATTTCAGATGTATTTTCCGAAAGGCATTTCAAAAATAAGTGCCGATAGGCATTTCAGATACAGGCGCCTATAGGCATTTCAGATATATCTGTCGATTGGCATTTCAAAAATAGGTGCCGATAGGCATTTCAGATATAGGCGCCTATAGGCATTTTAGATATAACTGCCGATTGGCATTTCAAAAATAGGTGCCGATAGGCATTTCAGATATAGGTGCCGATAGGCATTCAGATATAGTTGCCGATTAGCATTTTAAAAATAGGTGCCGATAGGCATTTCAGATATAGAAGCCGATAGGTATTTCAAATATATATGTCGATAGGCATTTCAGATATGGTTGCCGATAGGCATTTCAAATATAGGAGCAGATAGGCATTTCAGATGTATTTTCCGAAAGGCATTTCAAAAATAAGTGCCGATAGGCATTTCAGATATAGGTGCCGATAGACATTTCAGATATAGTTGCCTATTGGCATTTTAAAAATAGGTGCTGATAGGCATTTCAGATATAGAAGCCGATAGGCATTTCAAATATAGGTGCCGATAGGCATTCCAGATATGGTTGCCATAGGCATTTCAAATATAAGTGCTGATAGGCATTTCAGATGTAGTTTCCGATAGGCATTTCAAAAATAGGGGCCGATAGGGATTTCAGATATAGGTGCCGATAGGCATATCAGATATAGTTGCCGATTGGCATTTTAAAAATAGGTGTCGATAGGCATTTCAGATATAAATGCCGAAAGGCATTTCAGATATAGGTGCCGATAGGCATTCCAGATATGGTTGCCGATAGGAATTTCAAATATAGGTGCTGATAGGAATTTCAGATGTAGTTTCCGATAGGCATTTCAAAAATTGGTGCCGATAGGCATTTCAGATATAGGTGCCGATAGGCATTTCAGATATAGTTGCCGATTGGCATTTTAAAAATAGGTGCCGATAGGCATTTCAGAGATATAAGCCGATAGGTATTTCAAATATAATTGTCGATAGGCATTTCAGATATGGTTGCCGATAGGCATTTCAAATATAAATGCTGATAGGCATTTCAGATGTAGTTTCCGATAGGCATTTCAAAAATAGGTACCGATAGGCATTTCAGATATAGGTGCCAATAGGCATTTCAGAAATAGTTGCCAATTGGCATTTTAAAAATAGGTGTTGATAGGGATTTCAGATATAGAAGCCGATAGGCATTTCAAATATAGGTGCTGATAGGCATTCCAGATATGGTTGCCGATAGGCATTTCAAATATAGGTGCTGATAGGCATTTCAGATGTAGTTTTCGATAGGCATTTCAAAAATAGGTGCCGATAGGCATTTCAGATATAGGTGCCGATAGGCATTTCAGATATAGGTGCCGATAGGCATTTCAGATATAGTTGCTGATTGGCATTTTAAAAACAGGTGCCGATAGGCATTTCAGATATAGAAGCCGATAGGTATTTCAAATATAATGGTCGATAGGCATTTTAGATATGGTTGCAGATAGGCATTTCAAATATAGGTGCTGATAGGAATTTCAGATGTAGTTTCCGATAGGCATTTCAAAAATAGGTACCGATAGGCATTTCAGATATAGGTGCCGATAGGCATTCAGATATAGTTGCCGATTAGCATTTTAAAAATAGGTGCCGATAGGCATTTCAGATATAGAAGCCGATAGGTATTTCAAATATATATGTCGATAGGCATTTCAGATATGGTTGCCGATAGGCATTTCAAATATAGGAGCAGATAGGCATTTCAGATGTATTTTCCGAAAGGCATTTCAAAAATAGGTGCCGATAGGCATTTCAGATATAGGTGCCGATAGGCATTTCAGATATAGTTGCCTATTGGCATTTTAAAAATAGGTGCCGATAGGCATTTCAGATATAGAAGCCGATAGGCATTTCAAATATAGGTGCCGATAGGCATTGCAGATATGGTTGCCATAGGCATTTCAAAAATAAGTGCTGATAGGCAATTTAGATGTAGTTTCCGATAGGCATTTCAAAAATTGGTGCCGATAGGCATTTCAGATATAGGTGCCGATAGGCATTTCAGATATAGTTGCCGATTGTCATTTTAAAAATAGGTGCCGATAGGCATTTCAGAGATATAAGCCGATAGGTATTTCAAATATAGGTGTCGATAGGCATTTCAGATATGGTTGCCGATAGGCATTTCAAATATAAGTGCTGATAGACATTTCAGATGTAGTTTCCGATAGGCATTTCAAAAATAGGTACCGATAGGCATTTCAGATATAGGTGCCGATAGGCATATCAGATATAGTTGCCGATAGGCATTTAAAATATAGATGCCGATAGGCATTTTAAATATAGGTGTCGATAGGCATTTCAGATATAAATGTCGAAAGGCATTTCAGATATAGGTGCCGATAGGCATTTCTGATGTGGTTGCCAATAGGCATTTCAAAAATAGGTGCTGATAGGCATTTCAATTGTAGTTTTCGATAGGCATTTCAAAAATAGGTGCCGAATGGCATTTCAGATATAGGTGCCGATAGGCACTTCAGATATAGTTGCCGATTGGCATTTTAAAAATAGGTGCCGATAGGCATTTCAGATATAGAAGCCGATAGGCATTTCAAATATAGGTGCTGATAGGCATTCCAGATATGGTAGCCGATAGGCATTTCAAATATAGGTGCTGATAGGCATTTCAGATGTAGTTTCCGATAGGCATTTCAAAAATAGGTGCCGATAGGCATTTCAGATATAGGTGCCGATAGGCATTTCAGATATAGTTGCCGATTGGCATTTTAAAAATAGGTGCCGGTAGGCATTTCAGATATAGAAGCCGATAGGCATTTCAAATATAGGTGCCGATAGGCATTCCAGATATGGTTGCCGATAGGCATTTCAAATATAAGTGCTGATAGGCATTTCAGATGTAGTTTCCGATTGGCATTTCAAAAATAGGTGCCGATAGGAATTTCAGATATAGGTGCCGAAAGGCATTTCAGATATAGTTGCCGATTAGCATTTTGAAAATAAGTGCCGATAGGCATTTCAGATATAGAAGCCGATAGGCATTTCAAATATAGGTGCCGATAGGCATTCCAGATATGGTTGCCGATAGGCATTTCAAATATAGGTGCTGATAGGCATTTCAGATGTAGTATCCGATAGGCATTTCAGATGTAGTTTCCGATAGGCATTTCAAAAATTGGTGCCGATAGGCATTTCAGATATAGGTGCCGATAGGCATTTCAGATATAGTTGCCGATTGGCATTTTAAAAATAGGTGCCGATAGGCATTTCAGATATAGAAGCCGATAGGCATTTCAAATATAGGTGCCGATAGGCATTCCAGATATGGTTGCAGATAGGCAATTCAAATATAGGTGCTGATAGGAATTTCAGATGTAGTTTCCGATAGGCATTTCAAAAATAGGTACCGATAGGCATTTCAGATATAGGTGCCGATAGGCATTCAGATATAGTTGCCGATTAGCATTTTAAAAATAGGTGCCGATAGGCATTTCAGATATAGAAGCCGATAGGTATTTCAAATATATATGTCGATAGGCATTTCAGATATGGTTGCCGATAGGCATTTCAAATATAGGAGCAGATAGGCATTTCAGATGTATTTTCCGAAAGGCATTTCAAAAATAAGTGCCGATAGGCATTTCAGATACAGGCGCCTATAGGCATTTCAGATATATCTGTCGATTGGCATTTCAAAAATAGGTGCCGATAGGCATTTCAGATATAGGCGCCTATAGGCATTTTAGATATAACTGCCGATTGGCATTTCAAAAATAGGTGCCGATAGGCATTTCAGATATAGGTGCCGATAGGCATTCAGATATAGTTGCCGATTAGCATTTTAAAAATAGGTGCCGATAGGCATTTCAGATATAGAAGCCGATAGGTATTTCAAATATATATGTCGATAGGCATTTCAGATATGGTTGCCGATAGGCATTTCAAATATAGGAGCAGATAGGCATTTCAGATGTATTTTCCGAAAGGCATTTCAAAAATAAGTGCCGATAGGCATTTCAGATATAGGTGCCGATAGACATTTCAGATATAGTTGCCTATTGGCATTTTAAAAATAGGTGCTGATAGGCATTTCAGATATAGAAGCCGATAGGCATTTCAAATATAGGTGCCGATAGGCATTCCAGATATGGTTGCCATAGGCATTTCAAATATAAGTGCTGATAGGCATTTCAGATGTAGTTTCCGATAGGCATTTCAAAAATAGGGGCCGATAGGGATTTCAGATATAGGTGCCGATAGGCATATCAGATATAGTTGCCGATTGGCATTTTAAAAATAGGTGTCGATAGGCATTTCAGATATAAATGCCGAAAGGCATTTCAGATATAGGTGCCGATAGGCATTCCAGATATGGTTGCCGATAGGAATTTCAAATATAGGTGCTGATAGGAATTTCAGATGTAGTTTCCGATAGGCATTTCAAAAATTGGTGCCGATAGGCATTTCAGATATAGGTGCCGATAGGCATTTCAGATATAGTTGCCGATTGGCATTTTAAAAATAGGTGCCGATAGGCATTTCAGAGATATAAGCCGATAGGTATTTCAAATATAATTGTCGATAGGCATTTCAGATATGGTTGCCGATAGGCATTTCAAATATAAATGCTGATAGGCATTTCAGATGTAGTTTCCGATAGGCATTTCAAAAATAGGTACCGATAGGCATTTCAGATATAGGTGCCAATAGGCATTTCAGAAATAGTTGCCAATTGGCATTTTAAAAATAGGTGTTGATAGGGATTTCAGATATAGAAGCCGATAGGCATTTCAAATATAGGTGCTGATAGGCATTCCAGATATGGTTGCCGATAGGCATTTCAAATATAGGTGCTGATAGGCATTTCAGATGTAGTTTTCGATAGGCATTTCAAAAATAGGTGCCGATAGGCATTTCAGATATAGGTGCCGATAGGCATTTCAGATATAGGTGCCGATAGGCATTTCAGATATAGTTGCTGATTGGCATTTTAAAAACAGGTGCCGATAGGCATTTCAGATATAGAAGCCGATAGGTATTTCAAATATAATGGTCGATAGGCATTTTAGATATGGTTGCAGATAGGCATTTCAAATATAGGTGCTGATAGGAATTTCAGATGTAGTTTCCGATAGGCATTTCAAAAATAGGTACCGATAGGCATTTCAGATATAGGTGCCGATAGGCATTCAGATATAGTTGCCGATTAGCATTTTAAAAATAGGTGCCGATAGGCATTTCAGATATAGAAGCCGATAGGTATTTCAAATATATATGTCGATAGGCATTTCAGATATGGTTGCCGATAGGCATTTCAAATATAGGAGCAGATAGGCATTTCAGATGTATTTTCCGAAAGGCATTTCAAAAATAGGTGCCGATAGGCATTTCAGATATAGGTGCCGATAGGCATTTCAGATATAGTTGCCTATTGGCATTTTAAAAATAGGTGCCGATAGGCATTTCAGATATAGAAGCCGATAGGCATTTCAAATATAGGTGCCGATAGGCATTGCAGATATGGTTGCCATAGGCATTTCAAATATAAGTGCTGATAGGCAATTTAGATGTAGTTTCCGATAGGCATTTCAAAAATTGGTGCCGATAGGCATTTCAGATATAGGTGCCGATAGGCATTTCAGATATAGTTGCCGATTGTCATTTTAAAAATAGGTGCCGATAGGCATTTCAGAGATATAAGCCGATAGGTATTTCAAATATAGGTGTCGATAGGCATTTCAGATATGGTTGCCGATAGGCATTTCAAATATAAGTGCTGATAGGCATTTCAGATGTAGTTTCCGATAGGCATTTCAAAAATAGGTACCGATAGGCATTTCAGATATAGGTGCCGATAGGCATATCAGATATAGTTGCCGATAGGCATTTAAAATATAGATGCCGATAGGCATTTTAAAAATAGGTGTCGATAGGCATTTCAGATATAAATGTCGAAAGGCATTTCAGATATAGGTGCCGATAGGCATTTCTGATGTGGTTGCCAATAGGCATTTCAAAAATAGGTGCTGATAGGCATTTCAATTGTAGTTTTCGATAGGCATTTCAAAAATAGGTGCCAAATGGCATTTCAGATATAGGTGCCGATAGGCACTTCAGATATAGTTGCCGATTGGCATTTTAAAAATAGGTGCCGATAGGCATTTCAGATATAGAAGCCGATAGGCATTTCAAATATAGGTGCTGATAGGCATTCCAGATATGGTAGCCGATAGGCATTTCAAATATAAGTGCTGATAGGCATTTCAGATGTAGTTTCCGATAGGCATTTCAAAAATAGGTGCCGATAGGCATTTCAGATATAGGTGCCGATAGGCATATCAGATATAGTTGACGATTGACATTTTAAAAATAGGTGTCGATAGGCATTTCAGATATAAATGCCGAAAGGCATTTCAGATATAGGTGCCGATAGGCATTCCAGATATGGTTGCCGATAGGAATTTCAAATATAGGTGCTGATAGTCATTTCAGATGTAGTTTCCGATAGGCATTTCAAAAATTGGTGCCGATAGGCATTTCAGATATAGGTGCCGATAGGCATTTCAGATATAGTTGCCGATTGGCATTTTAAAAATAGGTGCCGATAGGCATTTCGGAGATATAAGCCGATAGGTATTTCAAATATAGGTGTCGATAGGCATTTCAGATATGGTTGCCGATAGGCATTTCAAATATAAGTGCTGATAGGCATTTCAGATGTAGTTTCGATAGGCATTTCAAAAATAAATACCGATAGGCATTTCAGATATAGGTGCCGATAGGCAATTCAGAAATAGTTGCCAATTGGCATTTTAAAAATAGGTGTCGATAGGGATTTCAGATATAGAAGCCGATAGGCATTTCAAATATAGGTGCCGGTAGGCATTCCAGATATGATTGCCGATAGGCATTTAAAATATAGGTGCTGATAGGCATTTCAGATGTAGTTTCCGATAGGCATTTCAAAAATTGGTGCCGATAGGCATTTCAGATATGGTTGCCGATAGGCATTTCAAATATAGGTGCTGATAGGCATTTCAGATGTAGTTTCCGATAGG
>JAVRKA010000573.1:0-85585 GCA_034508555.1 Venustoraphidia nigricollis
ATATTTGAAATGCCTATCGGCTTCTATATCTGAAATGCCTATCGGCACCTATTTTTAAAATGCCAATCGGCAACTATATCTGAAATGCCTATCGGCACCTATGTCTGAAATGCCTATCGACACCTATATCTGAAATGCCTATCGACACCTATATCTGAAATGCCTATCGACACCTATATCTGAAATGCCTATCGACACCTATATCTGAAATGCCTATCGACACCTATATCTGAAATGCCTATCGACACCTATATCTGAAATGCCTATCGACACCTATATCTGAAATGCCTATCGACACCTATATCTGAAATGCCTATCGACACCTATTTTTGAAATGCCTATCGGAAACTACATCTGAAATGCCTATCAGCACCTATATTTGAAATGCCTATCAGCAACCATATCTGGAATGCCTATCGGCACCTATATTTGAAATGCCTATCGGCTTCTATATCTGAAATGCCTATCGGCACCTATTTTTAAAATGCCAATCGGCAAATATATCTGAAATGCCTATCGGCACCTATATCTGAAACGCCTATCGACACCTATATCTGAAATGCCTATTGACACCTATATCTGAAATGCCTATCGACACCTATATCTGAAATGCCTATCGGCACCTATATCTGAAATGCCTATCGGCACCTATATCTGAAATGCCTATCGACACCTATATCTGAAATGCCTATCGACACCTATATCTGAAATGCCTATCGACACCTATATCTGAAATGCCTATCGACACCTATATCTGAAATGCCTATCGACACCTATATCTGAAATGCCTATCGACACCTATATCTGAAATGCCTATCGACACCTATATCTGAAATGCCTATCGACACCTATTTTTGAAATGCCTATCGGAAACTACATCTGAAATGCCTATCAGCACCTATATTTGAAATGCCTATCGGCAACCATATCTGGAATGCCTATCGGCACCTATATTTGAAATGCCTATCGGCTTCTATATCTGAAATGCCTATCGGCACCTATTTTTAAAATGCCAATCGGCAACTATATCTGAAATGCCTATCGGCACCCATATCTGAAATGCCTATCGACACCTATATCCGAAATGCCTATCGACACCTATATCTGAAATGCCTATCGACACCTATATCTGAAATGCCAATCGACACCTATATCTGAAATGCCTATCGACACTTATATCTGAAATGCCTATCGACATCTATATCTGAAATGCCTATCGACACTTATATCTGAAATGCCTATCGACACCTATTTTTGTAATGCCTATCGGAAACTACATCTGAAATGCCTATCAGCACCTATATTTGAAATGCCTATCGGCAACCATATCTGGAATGCCTATCGGCACCTATATTTGAAATGCCTATCGGCTTCTATATCTGAAATGCCTATCGGCACCTATTTTTAAAATGCCAATCGGTAACTATATCTGAAATGCCTATCGGCACCTATATCTGAAATGCCTATCGACACCTATATCTGAAATGCCTATCGACACCTATATCTGAAATGCCTATCGGAAACTACATCTGAAATGCCTATCAGCACCTATATTTGAAATGCCTATCGGCAACCATATCTGGAATGCCTATCGGCACCTATATTTGAAATGCCTATCGGCTTCTATATCTGAAATGCTTATCGGCACCTATTTTTAAAATGCCAATCGGCAACTATATCTGAAATGCCTATCGGCACCTATGTCTGAAATGCCTATCGACACCTATATCTGAAATGCCTATCGACACATATATCTGAAATGCCTATCGACACCTATATCTGAAATGCCTATCGACACCTATATCTGAAATGCCTATCGACACCTATATCTGAAATGCCTATCGACACCTATATCTGAAATGCCTATCGACACCTATATCTGAAATGCCTATCGACACCTATTTTTGAAATGCCTATCGGAAACTACATCTGAAATGCCTATCAGCACCTATATTTGAAATGCCTATCAGCAACCATATCTGGAATGCCTATCGGCACCTATATTTGAAATGCCTATCGGCTTCTATATCTGAAATGCCTATCGGCACCTATTTTTAAAATGCCAATCGGCAAATATATCTGAAATGCCTATCGGCACCTATATCTGAAACGCCTATCGACACCTATATCTGAAATGCCTATTGACACCTATATCTGAAATGCCTATCGACACCTATATCTGAAATGCCTATCGACACCTATATCTGAAATGCCTATCGACACCTATATCTGAAATGCCTATCGACACCTATGTTTGAAATGCCTATCGGAAACTACATCTGAAATGCCTATCAGCACCTATATTTGAAATGCCTATCGGCAACCATATCTGGAATGCCTATCGGCACCTATATTTGAAATGCCTATCGGCTTCTATATCTGAAATGCCTATCGGCACCTATTTTTAAAATGCCAATCGGCAACTATATCTGAAATGCCTATCGGCACCTATATCTGAAATGCCTATCGACACCTATATCTGAAATGCCTATCGACACCTATATCTGAAATGCCTATCGACACCTTTATCTGAAATGCCTATCGACACCTATATCTGAAATGCCTATCGACACCTATATCTGAAATGCCTATCGACACCTATATCTGAAATGCCTATCGACACCTATATCTGAAATGCCTATCGACACCTATATCTGAAATGCCTATCGACACCTATATCTGAAATGCCTATCGACACCTATTTTTAAAATGCCTATCGGAAACTACATCTGAAATGCCTATCAGCACCTATATTTTAAATGCCTATCGGCAACCATATCTGAAATGCCTATCGACACCTATATCTGAAATGCCTATCGACACCTATATCTGAAATGCCTATCGACACCTATATCTGAAATGCCTATCGACACCTATATCTGAAATGCCTATCGACACCTATATCTGAAATGCCTATCGACACCTATATCTGAAATGGCTATCGAGACCTATATCTGAAATGCCTATCGACACCTATTTTTGAAATGCCTATCGGAAACTAAATCTGAAATGCCTATCAGCACCTATATTTGAAATGCCTATCGGCAAACATATCTGGAATGCCTATCGGCACCTATATTTGAAATGCCTATCGGCTTCTATATCTGAAATGCCTATCGGCACCTATTTTTAAAATGCCAATCGGCAACTATATCTGAAATGCCTATCGACACCTATATCTGAAATGCCTATCGACACCTATATCTGAAATGCCTATCGGAAACTACATCTAATATGCCTATCAGCACCTATATTTGAAATGCCTATCGGCAACCATATCTGGAATGCCTATCGCCACCTATATTTGAAATGCCTATCGGCTTCTATATCTGAAATGCTTATCGGCACCTATTTTTAAAATGCCAATTGGCAACTATATCTGAAATGCATATCGGCACCTATATCTGAAATGCCTATCGGCATCTTTTTTTGAAATGCCTATCGGAAACTACATCTGAAATGCCTATCAGCACATATATTTAAAATGCCTATCGGCTTCTATATCTGAAATGCTTATCGGCACCTATTTTTAAAATGCCAATTGGCAACTATATCTGAAATGCCTATCGGCACCTATATCTGAAATGCCTATCGGCAACTATTTTTTAAATGCCTATCGGAAACTACATCTGAAATGCCTATCAGCACCTATATTTGAAATGCCTATCGGCAACCATATCTGGAATGCCTATCGGCACCTATATTTTAAATGCCTATCAACTTCTATATCTGAAATGCCTATCGGCACCTATATTTTAAATACCTACCGGCTTCTATACCTGAAATGCCTATCGGCACCTATATCTGAAGTGCCTATCGGCACCAATTTTTGAAATGCCTATCGGAAACTACATATGGAATGCCTATCAGCACCTATATTTAAAATGCCTATCGGCAACCATATTTGGAATGCCTATTGGCACCTATATTTGAAATGCCTATCGATTTCTATATCTGAAATGCCTATCGACACCTATTTTTAAAATGCCAATCGTCAACTATATCTGAAATGCCTATCGGCACCTATATCTGAAATGCCTATCGGCACCTATTTTTGAAATGCGCAACGGAAACTACATCTGAAATGCCTATCAGCACCTATATTTGAAATGCCTATCGGCAACCATATCTGAAATGCCCATCGACACCTATATTTGAAATACCTATCGGCTTCTATATCTGAAATGCCTATCGGCACCTATTTTTAAAATGCCAATCGGCAACTATATCTGAAATGCCTATCGGCACCTATATCTGAAATGCCTATCGGCACCAATTTTTGAAATGCCTATCGGAAACTACATCTGAAATGCCTATCAGCACCTATATTTGAAATGCCTATCGGCAACCATATCTGGAATGCCTATCGGCACCTATATTTTAAATGCCTATCAACTTCTATATCTGAAATGCCTATCGGCACCTATATTTTAAATACCTATCGGCTTCTATATCTGAAATGCCTATCGGCACCTATATCTGAAGTGCCTATCGGCACCAATTTTTGAAATGCCTATCGGAAACTACATATGGAATGCCTATCAGCACCTATATTTAAAATGCCTATCGGCAACCATATTTGGAATGCCTATCGGCACCTATATTTGAAATGCCTATCGGCTTCTATATCTGAAATGCCTATCGACACCTATTTTTAAAATGCCAATCGTCAACTATATCTGAAATGCCTATCGGCACCTATATCTGAAATGCCTATCGGCACCTATTTTTGAAATGCGCAACGGAAACTACATCTGAAATGCCTATCAGCACCTATATTTGAAATGCCTATCGGCAACCACATCTGGAATGTCTATCGGCACCTATATTTGAAATGCCTATCGGCTTCTATATCTGAAATGCCTATCGGCACCTATTTTTAAAATGCCAATCGGCAACTATATCTGTAATGCCAATCGGCACCTATATCTGAAATGCCTATCGGCACCTATTTTTGAAATGCCTATCGAAAACTACATCTGAAATGCCTATCAGCACCAATATTTGAAATGCCTATCGGCAACCATATCTGAAATGCCTATCGACAATTATATTTGAAATACCTATCGGCTTCTATATTTGAAATGCCTATCGGCACCTATTTTTAAAATGCCAATCGGCAACCATATCTGAAATGCCTATCGGCTCCTATATCTGAAATGCCTATCGACAACTATATCTGAAATGCCTATCGGCACCAATTTTTGAAATGCCTATCGGAAACTAGGTCTGAAATGCCTATCAGCACCTATATTTGAAATGCCTATCGGCAACTATATCTGGAATGCCTATCGGCACCTATATTTGAAATGCCTATCGGCTTCAATATCTGAAATGCCTATCGGCACCTATTTTTGAAATGCCTATCGAAAACTACATCTGAAATGCCTATCTGCACCTATATTTGAAATGCCTATCGGCAACCATATCTGGAATGTCTATCGGCACCTATATTTGAAATGCCTATCGGCTTCTATATCTGAAATGCCTATCGGCACCCATTTTTAAAATGCCAATCGGCAACAATATCTGAAATGCCTATCGACACCTATTTTTAAAATGCCAATTGGCAACTATATCTGAAATGACTATCGGCACCTATATCTAAAATGCCTATCGGTACCTATTTTTGAAATGCCTACGGAAACTACATCTAAAATGCCTATCAGCACTTATATTTGAAATGTCTATCGGCAACCATATCTGGAATGCCTATCGGCACCTATATTTAAAATGCCTATCGGCTTCTATATCTGAAATGCCTATCGGCACCTATTTTTAAAATGCCAATCCGCAACTATATCTGAAATGCCTATCGGCACCTATATCTGAAATGCCTATCGGCACCTATATCTGAAATGCCTATCGGCACCTATTTTTGAAATTCCTTTCGGAAACTACATCTGAAATGCCTATCTGCTCCTATATTTGAAAAGCCTATCGGCAACCATATCTGAAATGCCTATCGACACCTATATTTGAAATACCTATCGGCCTCTATATCTGAAAAGCCTATCGGCACCTGTTTTTAAAATGCCAATCGGCAACTATATCTGAAATGCCTATCGGCACCTATATCTGAAATGCCTATCGGCATCAATTTTTGAGATGCCTATCGGAAACTACATCTAAACTGCCTATAAGCACCTATATTTGAAATGCCTATCGGCAACCATATCTGGAATGCCTATCGGCACCTATATTTAAAATGCCTATCGGCTTCTATATCTGAAATGCCTATCGGCACCTATTTTTAAAATGCCAATTGGCAACTATATCTGAAATGCCTATCGGCACCTATATCTGAAATGCTTATCGGCACCTATTTTTGAAATGCCTATCGGAAACTACATCTGAAATGCCTATCAGCACCTATATTTGAAATGCCTATCGGCAACCATATCTGGAATGCCTATCGGCACCTATATTTGAAATGCCTATCGGCTTCTATATCTGAAATGCCTATCGGCACCTATTTTTAAAATGCCAATCGGCAACCATGTCTGAAATGCCTATCGGCACCTATATCTGAAATGCCTATCGACACCTATTTTTGAAATGCCTATCGGAAACTACATTTGAAATGCCTATCAGCACCTATATTTGAAATGCCTATCGGCAACCATATCTGAATTGCCTATCGACACCTATATTTGAAATACCTATCGGCTTCTATATCTGAAATGCCTATCGGCACCTATATCTGAAATGCCTATCGGCACCAATTTTTTAAATGCCTATCGGAAACTACATCTGAAATGCCTATCAGCACCTATATTTGAAATGCCTATCGGCAACCATATCTGGAATGCCTATCGGCACCTATATTTAAAATGCCTTTCGGCTTCTATATCTAAAATGCCTATCGGCACCTATTTTTAAAATGCCAATCGGCAACTATATCTGAAATGCATATCGGCACCTATATCTGAAATGCTTATCGGCACCTATTTTTGAAATACCTATCGGAAACTACATCTGAAATGCCTATCAGCACCTATATTTGAAATGCCTATCGGCAACCATATCTGGAATGCCTATCGGCACCTATATTTGAAATGCCTATCGGCTTCTATATCTGAAATGCCTATCGGCACCTATTTTTAAAATGCCAATCGGCAACCATGTCTGAAATGCCTATCGGCACCTATATCTGAAATGCCTATCGACACCTATTTTTGAAATGCCTATCGGAATCTACATCTGAAATGCCTATCAGCACCTATATTTGAAATGCCTATCGGCAACCACATCAGAAATGCCTATCGGCACCTATATCTGAAATGCCTTTCGGCATTCATATCTGAAATGCCTATCGACACCTATATTTGAAATGCCTATCGGCACCTATATTTTAAATGCCTATCGGCAACTATATCTGATATGCCTATCGGCACCTATATCTGAAATGCCTATCGGCACCTATTTTTGAAATGCCTATCGAAAACTACATCTAAAATGCCTATCGGCACCTATTTTTAAAATGCCAATCGGCACCTATGTCTTAAATGCCTATCGGCATCAATTTTTGAAATGTCTATCCGAAACTACATCTAAAATGCCTATCAGCACCTATATTTGAAATGCCTATCGGCAACCATATCTGAAATGCCTATCGCCACCTATACTTGAAATGCCTATCGGCTTCTATATCTGAAATGCTTATCGGCAACTATTTTTAAAATGCCAATTGGCAACTATATCTGAAATGCCTATCAACACCTATATCTGAAATGCCTATCGGCACCTCTTTTTGAAATGCCTATCGGAAACTACATCTGAAATGCTTATCAGCACCTATATTTGAAATGCCTATCGGCAATCATATCTGGAATGCCTATCGGCATCTATATTTGAAATGGCTATCGACTTCTATATCTGAAATGCCTATCGGCACCTATTTTTAAAATGCCAATCGGCAACTATATCTGAAATGCCTATCGGCACCTATATCTGAAATGCCTATCGACACCTATTTTTGAAATGCCTATCGGAAACTACATCTGAAATGCCTATCAGCACCTATATTTGAAATGCCTATCGGCAACCATAAATGGAATGCCTATCGGCACCTATATTTGAAATGCCTATCGGCTTCTATATCTGAAATGCCTATCGGCACCTATTTTTAAAATGCTAATCAGCAACTATATCTGAAATGCCTTTCGGCATTCATATCTGAAATGCCCATCGACACCTATATTTAAAATGCCTATCGGCACCAATTTTTTAAATGCCTATCGAAAACTACATCTGAAATGCCTATCAGCACCTATATTTGAAATGCCTAACGGCAACCATATCTGGAATGCCTATCGGCACCTATATTTAAAATGCCTATCGGCTTCTATATCTGAAATGCCTATCGGCACCTATTTTTAAAATGCCAATCGGCAACTATATCTGAAATGCCTATCAGCACCTATATCTGAAATGCCTATCGGCACCTATTTTTGAAATGCCTATCGGAAACTACATCTGAAATGCCTATCAGCACCTATATTTGAAATGCCTATCGGCAATCAAATCTGGAATGCCTATCGGCACCTATATTTGAAATGCCTATCGGCTTCTATATCTGAAATGCCTATCGGCACCTATTTTTAAAATGCCAATCGGCAACCATGTCTGAAATGCCTATCGGCACCTATATCTGAAATGCCTATCGGCACCTCTTTTTGAAATGCCTATCGGAAAATACATCTGAAATGCCTATCAGCACCTATATTTGAAATGCCTATCGGCAACCATATCTGGAATGCCCATCGGCACCTATATTTGAAATGCCTATCGGCTTCTATATCTGAAATGCCTATCGGCACCTATTTTTAAAATGCCAATCGGCAACTATATCTGAAATGCCTATCGGCACCTATATCTGAAATGCCAATCGGCACCTATATCTGAAATGCCTATCGGCACCTATTTTTTCATTTGCCTATCGGAAACTACATCTGAAATGCCTATCAGCACCTATATTTGAAATGCCTATCGGCAACCATATCTGAAATGCCTATCGACACCTATATTTGAAATACCTATCGGCTTCTATATCTGAAATGCCTATCGGCACCTATTTTTAAAATGCCAATCGGCAACTATATCTGAAATGCCTATCGGCACCTATATCTTAAATGCCTATCGGCATCAATTTTTGAAATGCCTATCGGAAACTACATCTAAAATGCCTATCAGCACCTATAATTGAAATGCTTATCGGCAACCATAATTATCTGGAATGCCTATCGCCACCTATATTTGAAATGCCTATCGGCTTCTATATCTGAAATGCTTATCGGCACCTATTTTTAAAATGCCAATTGGCAACTATATCTGAAATGCCTATCGGCACCTATATCTGAAATGCCTATCGGCACCTTTTTTTGAAATGCCTATCGGAAACTACATCTGAAATGTCTATCAGCACCTATATTTAAAATGCCTATCGGCAACCATATCTGGAATGCCTATCGGCACCTATATTTGAAATGCCTCTCGGCTTCTATATCTGAAATGCCTATCGACACCTATTTTTAAAATGGCAATCGGCAACTATATCTGAAATGCCTATCGACACCTATATTTGAAATACCTATCGGCTTCTATATCTGAAATGCCTATCGGCACCTATTTTTAAAATGCCAATCGGCAACTATATCTGAAATGCCTATCGGCACCTATATCTTAAATGCCTATCGGCATCAATTTTTGAAATGCCTATCGGAAACTACATCTAAAATGCCTATCAGCACCTATAATTGAAATGCTTATCGGCAACCATAATTATCTGGAATGCCTATCGCCACCTATATTTGAAATGCCTATCGGCTTCTATATCTAAAATGCTTATCGGCACCTATTTTTAAAATGCCAATTGGCAACTATATCTGAAATGCCTATCGGCACCTATATCTGAAATGCCTATCGACACCTATATTTGAAATACCTATCGGCTTCTATATCTGAAATGCCTATCGGCACCTTTTTTTAAAATGCCAATCGGCAAATATATCTGAAATGCCTATCGGCACCTATATCTGAAATGCCTATCGGTACCTATTTTTGAAATGCCTATCGGAAACTACATCTGAAATGACTATCAGCACCTATATTTGAAATGCCTATCGGCAACCATATCTGGAATGCCTATCGGCACCTATATTTGAAATGCCTATCGGCTTCTATATCTGAAATGCCTATCGACACCTATTTTTAAAATGCCAATTGGCAACTATATCTGAAATGACTCTCGGCACCTATATCTGAAATGCCTATCGGTACCTATTTTTGAAATGCCTATCGGAAAATACATCTGAAATGCCTATCAGCACTTATATTTGAAATGCCTATCGGCAACCATATCTGGAATGCCTATCGGCACCTATATTTAAAATGCCTATCGGCTTCTATATCTGAAATGCCTATCGGCACCTATTTTTAAAATTGCAATCGGCAACTATATCAGAAATGCCTATCGGCACCTATATCTGAAATGTTTATCGGCACCTATTTTTGAAATGCCTTCCGGAAACTACATCTGAAATGCCTATCTGCTCCTATATTTGAAATTCCTATCGGCAACCGTATCTATAATGCCTATCGACACCTATATTTGAAATACCTATCGGCAATATATCTGAAATGCCTATCGGCACCTGTTTTTAAAATGCCAATCGGCAACTATATCTGAAATGCCTATCGGCACCTATATCTGAAATGCCTATCGGCACCTATATCTGAAATGCCTATCGGCATCAATTTTTGAAATGCCTATCGGAAACTACATCTTAAATGCCTATAAGCACCTATATTTGAAATGCCTATCGGCAACCATATCTGGAATGCCTATCGGAACCTATATTTGAAATGCCTATCGGCTTCTATATCTGAAATGCCTATCGGCACTTATTTTTAAAATGCCAATTGGCAACTATATCTGAAATGCCTATCGGCACCTATATCTGAAATGCCTATCGGCACCTATTTTTGAAATGCCTATCGTAAACTACATCTGAAATGCTTATCAGCACCTATATTTGAAATGCCTATCGGCTTCTATATCTGAAATGCCTATCGGCACCTATTTTTAAAATGCCAATCGGCAACTATATCTGAAATGCCTATCAGCACCCATATTTGAAATGCCTATCGGCAACCATATCTGAAATGCCTATCGACACCTATATTTGAAATACCTCTCGGCTTCTATATCTGAAATGTCTATCGGCAACAATTTTTAAAATGCCAATCGGCAACTATATCTGAAATGCCAATCGGCACCTATATCTGAAATGCCTATCGGCACCTATTTTTGAAATGCTTACCGGAAACTACATTTGAAATGCCTATCAGCACCTATATTTGAAATGCCTATCGGCAACCATATCTGAATTGCCTATCGACACCTATATTTGAAATACCTATCGGCTTCTATATCTGAAATGCCTATCGGCACCTATTTTTAAAATGCCAATCGGCAACTATATCTGAAATGCCTATCGGCACCTATATCTGAAATGCCTATCGGCACCAATTTTTTTAATGCCTATCGGAAACTACATCTGAAATGCCTATCAGCACCTATACTTGAAATGCCTATCGGCAACCATATCTGGTATGCCTATCGGCACCTATATTTAAAATGCCTATCGGCTTCTATATCTGAAATGCCTATCGGCACCTATTTTTTAAATGCCAATCGGCAACTATATCTGAAATGCCTATCGGCACCTATATCTGAAATGCCTATCGGCACCTATTTTTGAAATGCCTATCGGAAACTACATCTGAAATGCCTATCAGCACCTATATTTGAAATGCCTATCGGCAACCATATCTGGAATGCCTATCGGCACCTATATTTGAAATGCCTATCGGCTTCTATATCTGAAATGCCTATCGGCACCTATTTTTAAAATGCCAATCGGCAACCATGTCTGAAATGCCTATAGGCACCTATATCTGAAATGCCTATCGGCACCTATTTTTGAAATGCCTATCGGAAACTACATCTGAAATGCCTATCAGCACCTATATTTGAAATGCCTATCGGCAACCATATCTGGAATGCCTATCGGCACCTATATTTGAAATGCCTATCGGCTTCTATTTCTGAAATGCCTATCGGCACCTATTTTTAAAATGCCAATCGGCAACTATATCTGAAATGCCTATCGGCACCTATATCTGAAATGCCTATCGACACCTATTTTTGAAATGCCTATCGGAAACTACATCTGAAATGCCTATCAGCACCTATATTTGAAATGCCTATCGGCAACCACATCAAAAATGCCTATCGGCACCTATATCTGAAATGCCTTTCGGCATTCATATCTGAAATGCCTATCGACACCTATATTTGAAATGCCTATCGGCACCTATATTTTAAATGCCTATCGGCAACTTTATCTGATATGCCTATCGGCACCTATATCTGAAATGCCTATCGGCACCTATTTTTGAAATGCCTATCGGAAACTACATCTAAAATGCCTATCGGCACCTATTTTTAAAATGCCAATCGGCAACTATATCTGAAATGCCTATCGGCACCTATTTTTTTATTTGCCTATCGGAAACTACATCTGAAATGCCTATCAGCACCTATATTTGAAATGCCTATCGGCAACCATATCTGAAATGCCTATCGACACCTATATTTGAAATACCTATCGGCTTCTATATCTGAAATGCCTATCGGCACCTATTTTTAAAATGCCAATCGGCAACTATATCTGAAATGCCTATCGGCACCTATATCTTAAATGCCTATCGGCATCAATTTTTGAAATGTCTATCGGAAACTACATCTAAAATGCCTATCAGCACCTATATTTGAAATGCCTATCGGCAACCATATCTGGAATGCCTATCGCCACCTATACTTGAAATGCCTATCGGCTTCTATATCTGAAATGCTTATCGGCAACTATTTTTAAAATGCCAATTGGCAACTATATCTGAAATGCCTATCAACACCTATATCTGAAATGCCTATCGGCACCTCTTTTTGAAATGCCTATCGGAAACTACATCTGAAATGCCTATCAGCACCTATATTTGAAATGCCTATCGGCAACCATATCTGGAATGCCTATCGGCACCTATATTTGAAATGCCTATCGGCTTCTATATCTGAAATGCCTATCGGCACCTATTTTTAAAATGCCAATCGGCAACTATATCTGAAATGCCTATCGGCACCTATATCTGAAATGCCTATCGACACCTATTTTTGAAATGCCTATCGGAAACTACATCTGAAATGCCTATCAGCACCTATATTTGAAATGCCTATCGGCAACCATAAATGGAATGCCTATCGGCACCTATATTTGAAATGCCTATCGGCTTCTATATCTGAAATGCCTATCGGCACCTATTTTTAAAATGCCAATCAGCAACTATATCTGAAATGCCTTTCGGCATTCATATCTGAAATGCCTATCGACACCTATATTTAAAATGCCTATTGGCACCTATATTTTAAATGCCTATCGGCAACTATATCTGATATGCCTATCGGCACCTATATCTGAAATGCCTATCGGCACCAATTTTTTAAATGCCTATCGGAAACTACATCTGAAATGCCTATCAGCACCTATATTTGAAATGCCTATCGGCAACCATATCTGGAATGCCTATCGGCACCTATATTTAAAATGCCTATCGGCTTCTATATCTGAAATGCCTATCGGCACCTATTTTTAAAATGCCAATCGGCAACTATATCAGAAATGCCTATCAGCACCTATATCTGAAATGCCTATCGGCACCTATTTTTGAAATGCCTATCGGAAACTACATCTGAAATGCCTATCAGCACCTATATTTGAAATGCCTATCGGCAATCATATCTGGAATGCCTATCGGCACCTATATTTGAAATGCCTATCGGCTTCTATATCTGAAATGCCTATCGGCACCTATTTTTAAAATGCCAATCGGCAACCATGTCTGAAATGCCTATCGGCACCTATATCTGAAATGCCTATCGGCACCTCTTTTTGAAATGCCTATCGGAAACTACATCTGAAATGCCTATCAGCACCTATATTTGAAATGCCTATCGGCAACCATATCTGGAATGCCTATCGGCACCTATATTTGAAATGCCTATCGGCTTCTATATCTGAAATGCCTATCGGCACCTATTTTTAAAATGCCAATCGGCAACTATATCTGAAATGCCTATCGGCACCTATATCTGAAATGCCAATCGGCACCTATATCTGAAATGCCTATCGGCACCTATTTTTTCATTTGCCTATCGGAAACTACATCTGAAATGCCTATCAGCACCTATATTTGAAATGCCTATCGGCAACCATATCTGAAATGCCTATCGACACCTATATTTGAAATACCTATCGGCTTCTATATCTGAAATGCCTATCGGCACCTATTTTTAAAATGCCAATCGGCAACTATATCTGAAATGCCTATCGGCACCTATATCTTAAATGCCTATCGGCATCAATTTTTGAAATGCCTATCGGAAACTACATCTAAAATGCCTATCAGCACCTATATTTGAAATGCCTATCGGCAACCATATCTGGAATGCCTATCGCCACCTATATTTGAAATGCCTATCGGCTTCTATATCTGAATTGCTTATCGGCACCTATTTTTAAAATGCCAATTGGCAACTATATCTGAAATGCCTATCGGCACCTATATCTGAAATGCCTATCGGCACCTTTTTTTGAAATGCCTATCGGAAACTACATCTGAAATGCCTATCAGCACCTATATTTGAAATGCCTATCGGCAACCATATCTGGAATGCCTATCGGCACCTATATTTGAAATGCCTCTCGGCTTCTATATCTGAAATGCCTATCGGCACCTATTTTTAAAATGGCAATCGGCAACTATATCTGAAATGCCTATCGGCACCTATATCTGAAATGCCTATCGGCACCTATTTTTGAAATGCCTATCGGAAACTACATCTGAAATGCCTATCAGCACCTATATTTGAAATGCCTATCGGCAACCATATCTGGAATGCCTATCGGCACCTATATTTGAAATGCCTATCGGCTTCTATATCTGAAATGTCTATCGGCACCTATTTTTAAAATGGCAATCGGCAACTATATCTGAAATGCCTATCGGCACCTATATGTGAAATGCCTATCGGCACCTATTTTTGAAATGCCTATCGGAAACTGCATCTGAAATGCCTATCAGCACCTAAATTTGAAATGCCTATCGGCAACCATATCTGAAATGCCTATCGACACCTATATTTGAAATACCTATCGGCTTCTATATCTGAAATGCCTATCGGCACCTTTTTTTAAAATGCCAATCGGCAAATATATCTGAAATGCCTATCGGCACCTATATCTGAAATGCCTATCGGTACCTATTTTTGAAATGCCTATCGGAAACTACATCTGAAATGCCTATCAGCACCTATATTTGAAATGCCTATCGGCAACCATATCTGG
This sequence comes from Venustoraphidia nigricollis, assembly GCA_034508555.1. Lineage (NCBI taxonomy): Eukaryota > Metazoa > Arthropoda > Insecta > Raphidioptera > Raphidiidae > Venustoraphidia > Venustoraphidia nigricollis. The sequence continues at coordinate 15,468 of JAVRKA010000573.1, forward strand.
AATGCCTATCGGCACCTATATTTGAAATGCCTATCGGCTTCTATATCTGAAATGCCTATCGACACCTATTTTTAAAATGCCAATTGGCAACTATATCTGAAATGACTATCGGCACCTATATCTGAAATGCCTATCGGTACCTATTTTTGAAATGCCTATCGGAAAATACATCTGAAATGCCTATCAGCACTTATATTTGAAATGCCTATCGGCAACCATATCTGGAATGCCTATCGGCACCTATATTTAAAATGCCTATCGGCTTCTATATCTGAAATGCCTATCGGCACCTATTTTTAAAATTGCAATCGGCAACTATATCAGAAATGCCTATCGGCACCTATATCTGAAATGTTTATCGGCACCTATTTTTGAAATGCCTTTCGGAAACTACATCTGAAATGCCTATCTGCTCCTATATTTGAAATCCCTATCGGCAACCGTATCTATAATGCCTATCGACACCTATATTTGAAATACCTATCGGCCTCTATATCTGAAATGCCTATCGGCACCTGTTTTTAAAATGCCAATCGGCAACTATATCTGAAATGCCTATCGGCACCTATATCTGAAATGCCTATCGGCATCAATTTTTGAAATGCCTATCGGAAACTACATCTTACATGCCTATAAGCACCTATATTTGAAATGCCTATCGGCAACCATATCTGGAATGCCTATCGGCACCTATATTTGAAATGCCTATCGGCTTCTATATCTGAAATGCCTATCGGCACCTATTTTTAAAATGCCAATTGGCAACTATATCTGAAATGCCTATCGGCACCTATATCTGAAATGCCTATCGGCACCTATTTTTGAAATGCCTATCGTAAACTACATCTGAAATGCTTATCAGCACCTATATTTGAAATGCCTATCGGCAACCATATCTGGAATGCCTATCGGCACCTATATTTGAAATGCCTATCGGCTTCTATATCTGAAATGCCTAACGGCACCTATTTTTAAAATGCCAAACGGCAACTATATCTGAAATGCCTATCGGCACCTATATCTGAAATGCCTATCGGCACCTATTTTTGAAATGCCTATCGGAAACTACATTTGAAATGCCTATCAGCACCTATATTTGAAATGCCTATCGGCAACTATATCTGAAATGCCTATCGACACTTATATTTGAAATACCTATCGGCTTCTATATCTAAAATGCCTATCGGCACCTATTTTTAAAATGCCAATCGGCAACTATATCTGAAATGCCTATCGGCACCTATATCTGAAATGCCTATCGGCACCAATTTTTTAAATGCCTATCGGAAACTACATCTGAAATGCCTATCAGCACCTATATTTGAAATGCCTATCGGCAACCATATCTGGAATGCCTATCGGCACCTATATTTAAAATACCTATCGGCTTCTATATCTGAAATGCCTATCGGCACCTATTTTTAAAATGCCAATCGGCAACTATATCTGAAATGCCTATCGGCACCTATATCTGAAATGCCTATCGACACCTATTTTTGAAATGCCTATCGGAAACTACATCTGAAATGCCTATCAGCACCTATATTTGAAATGCCTATCGGCAACCATAAATGGAATGCCTATCGGCACCTATATTTGAAATGCCTATCGGCTTCTATATCTGAAATACCTATCGGCACCTATTTTTAAAATGCCAATCGGCAACTATATCTGAAATGCCTTTCGGCATTCATATCTGAAATGCCTATCGACACCTATATTTGAAATGCCTATTGGCACCTATATTTTAAATGCCTATCGGCAACTATATCTGATATGCCTATCGGCACCTATATCTAAATTGCCTATCGGCACCAATTTTTTAAATGCCTATCGGAAACTACATCTGAAATGCCTATCAGCACCTATATTTGAAATGCCTATCGGCAACCATATCTGGAATGCCTATCGGCACCTATATTTAAAATGCCTATCGGCTTCTATATCTGAAATGCCTATCTGCACCTATTTTTAAAATGCCAATCGGCAACTATATCTGAAATGCCTATCAGCACCTATATCTAAAATGCCTATCGGCACCTATTTTTGAAATGCCTATCGGAAACTACATCTGAAATGCCTATCAGCACCTATATTTGAAATGCCTATCGGCAATCATATCTGGAATGCCTATCGGCACCTATATTTGAAATGCCTATCGGCTTCTATTTCTGAAATGCCTATCGGCACCTATTTTTAAAATGCCAATCGGCAACCATGTCTGAAATGCCTATCGGCACCTATATCTGAAATGCCTATCGACACCTCTTTTTGAAATGCCTATCGGAAACTACATCTGAAATGCCTATCAGCACCTATATTTGAAATGCCTATCGGCAACCATATCTGGAATGCCTATCGGCACCTATATTTGAAATGCCTATCCGCTTCTATATCTGAAATGCCTATCGGCACCTATTTTTAAAATGCCAATCGGCAACTATATCTGAAATGCCTATCGGCACCTATATCTGAAATGCCTATCGGCACCTATATCTGAAATGCCTATCGGCACCTATTTTTTAAATGCCAATCGGCAACTATATCTGAAATGTCTATCGGCACCTATATCTGAAATGCCTATCGGCATCAATTTTTGAAATGCCTATCGAAAACTACATCTGAAATGACTATCAGCACCTATATTTGAAATGCCTATCGGCAACCACATCAGAAATGCCTATCGGCACCTATATCTGAAATGCCTTTCGGCATTTATATCTGAAATGCCTATCGACACCTATATTTGAAATGCCTATCGGCACCTATATTTTAAATGCCTATCGGCAACTATATCTGATATGCCTATCGGCACCTATATCTGAAATGCCTATCGGCACCTATTTTTGAATTGCCTATCGGAAACTACATCTAAAATGCCTATCGGCACCTATTTTTAAAATGCCAATCGGCAACTATATCTGAAATGCCTATCGGCACCTATATCTGAAATGCCTATCGGCACCTATTTTTGAAATGCCTATTGGAAACTACATCTGAAATGCCTATCAGCACCTATATTTGAAATGCCTATCGGCAACCATATCTGGAATGCCGATCGGCACCTATATTTAAAATGCCTATCGGCTTCTATATCTGAAATGCCTATCTGCACCTATTTTTAAAATGCCAATCGGCAACTATATCTGAAATGCCTATCAGCACCTATATCTAAAATGCCTATCGGCACCTATTTTTGAAATGCCTATCGGAAACTACATCTGAAATGCCTATCAGCACCTATATTTGAAATGCCTATCGGCAATCATATCTGGAATGCCTATCGGCACCTATATTTGAAATGCCTATCGGCTTCTATTTCTGAAATGCCTATCGGCACCTATTTTTAAAATGCCAATCGGCAACCATGTCTGAAATGCCTATCGGCACCTATATCTGAAATGCCTATCGACACCTCTTTTTGAAATGCCTATCGGAAACTACATCTGAAATGCCTATCAGCACCTATATTTGAAATGCCTATCGGCAACCATATCTGGAATGCCTATCGGCACCTATATTTGAAATGCCTATCGGCTTCTATATCTGAAATGCCTATCGGCACCTATTTTTAAAATGCCAATCGGCAACTATATCTGAAATGCCTATCGGCACCTATATCTGAAATGCCTATCGGCACCTATATCTGAAATGCCTATCGGCACCTATTTTTTAAATGCCAATCGGCAACTATATCTGAAATGTCTATCGGCACCTATATCTGAAATGCCTATCGGCATCAATTTTTGAAATGCCTATCGAAAACTACATCTGAAATGACTATCAGCACCTATATTTGAAATGCCTATCGGCAACCACATCAGAAATGCCTATCGGCACCTATATCTGAAATGCCTTTCGGCATTTATATCTGAAATGCCTATCGACACCTATATTTGAAATGCCTATCGGCACCTATATTTTAAATGCCTATCGGCAACTATATCTGATATGCCTATCGGCACCTATATCTGAAATGCCTATCGGCACCTATTTTTGAATTGCCTATCGGAAACTACATCTAAAATGCCTATCGGCACCTATTTTTAAAATGCCAATCGGCAACTATATCTGAAATGCCTATCGGCACCTATATCTGAAATGCCTATCAGCAACCATATCTGGAATGCCTATCGGCACCTATATTTGAAATGCCTATCGGCTTCTATATCTGAAATGCCTATCGGCACCTATTTTAAAAATGCCAAATCGGCAACTATATCTGAAATGCCTATCGGCACCTATTTTTGAAATGCCTATCGGAAACTACATCTGAAATGCCTATCAGCACCAATATTTGAAATGCCTATCGGCAACCATATCTGAAATGCCTATCGACACCTATATTTGAAATGCCTATCGGCACCTATATTTTAAATGCCTATCGGCAACTATATCTGATATGCCTATCGGCACCTATATCTGAAATGCCTATCGGCACCTATTTTTGAATTGCCTATCGGAAACTACATCTAAAATGCCTATCGGCACCTATTTTTAAAATGCCAATCGGCAACTATATCTGAAATGCCTATCGGCACCTATATATGAAATGCCTATCGGCACCTATTTTTGAAATGCCTATTGGAAACTACATCTGAAATGCCTATCAGCACCTATATTTGAAATGCCTATCGGCAAACATATCTGAAGTGCCTATCGACACCTATATTTGAAATGCCTATCAGCTTCTATATCTGAAATGCCTATCGACACCTATTTTTAAAATGCCAATCGGCAACTATATCTGAAATGCCGTTCGGCACCTATATCTGAAATGCCGTTCGGCACCAATTTTAGAAATGCCTATCGGAAACTACATCTGAAATGCCAATCAGCACCTATATTTGAAATGCCTATCAGCAACCATATCTGGAATGCCTATCGGCACCTATATTTGAAATGCCTATCGGCTTCTATATCTGAAATGCCTATCGGCACCTATTTTAAAAATGCCAAATCGGCAACTATATCTGAAATGCCTATCGGCACCTATTTTTGAAATGCCTATCGGAAACTACATCTGAAATGCCTATCAGCACCAATATTTAAATTGCCTATCGGCAACCATATCTGAAATGCCTATCGACACCTATATTTGAAATACCTATCGGCTTCTATATCTGAAATGCCTATCGGCACCTATTTTTAAAGTGCCAATCGGCAACTATATCTGAAATGCCTATCGGCACCTATATCTGAAGTGCCTATCGGCACCAATTTTTGAAATGCCTATCGGAAACTACATCTGAAATGCCTTTCTGCACTTATATTTGAAATACCTATCGGCAATCATATCTGGAATGCCTATCGGCATCTACATTTGAAATGCCTATCGGCTTCTATATTTGAAATGCCTACCGGCACCTATTTTAAAAATGCCAATCGGCAACTATATCTGAAATGCTTATCGGCACCTATATCTGAAATGCCTATCGGCACCTATTTTTGAAATGCCTATCGGAAACTACATCTGAAATGCCTATCAGCACCTATATTTGAAATGCCTATCGGCAACCATATCTGGAATGCCTATCGGCACCTATATTTGAAATGCCTATCGGCTTCTATATCTGAAATGCCTATCGGCACCTATTTTTAAAATGCCAATCGGCAACTATATCTGAAATGCCTATCGGCACCTATATCTGAAATGCCTATCGGCACCTATTTTTTCATTTGCCTATCGGAAACTACATCTGAAATGCCTATCAGCACCTATATTTGAAATGCCTATCGGCAACCATATCTGAAATGCCTATCGACACCTATATTTGAAATACCTATCGGCTTCTATATCTGAAATGCCTATCGGCACCTATTTTTTAAATGCCAATCGGCAACTATATCTGAAATGTCTATCGGCACCTATATCTGAAATGCCTATCGGCATCAATTTTTGAAATGCCTATCGAAAACTACATCTGAAATGACTATCAGCACCTATATTTGAAATGCCTATCGGCAACCACATCAGAAATGCCTATCGGCACCTATATCTGAAATGCCTTTCGGCATTTATATCTGAAATGCCTATCGACACCTATATTTGAAATGCCTATCGGCACCTATATTTTAAATGCCTATCGGCAACTATATCTGATATGCCTATCGGCACCTATATCTGAAATGCCTATCGGCACCTATTTTTGAAATGCCTATCGGAAACTACATCTAAAATGCCTATCGGCACCTATTTTTAAAATGCCAATCGGCAACTATATCTGAAATGCCTATCGGCACCTATATCTGAAATGCCTATCGGCACCTATTTTTGAAATGCCTATCGGAAACTACATCTAAAATGCCTATCGGCACCTATTTTTAAAATGCCAATCGGCAACTATATCTGAAATGCCTATCGGCACCTATATCTGAAATGCCTATCGGCACCTATTTTTGAAATGCCTATCGGAAACTACATCTAAAATGCCTATCGGCACCTATTTTTAAAATGCCAATCGGCAACTATATCTGAAATGCCTATCGGCACCTATATCTGAAATGCCTATCGGCACCTATTTTTGAAATGCCTATCGGAAACTACATCTAAAATGCCTATCGGCACCTATTTTTAAAATGCCAATCGGCAACTATATCTGAAATGCCTATCAGCACCTATATTTGAAATGCCTATCGGCAAACATATCTGAAGTGCCTATCGACACCTATATTTGAAATGCCTATCGGCTTCTATATCTGAAATGCCTATCGACACCTATTTTTAAAATGCCAATCGGCAACTATATCTGAAATGCCTATCGGCACCTATATCTGAAATGCCTATCGGCACCAATTTTAGAAATGCCTATCGGAAACTACATCTGAAATGCCAATCAGCACCTATATTTGAAATGCCTATCAGCAACCATATCTGGAATGCCTATCGGCACCTATATTTGAAATGCCTATCGGCTTCTATATCTGAAATGCCTATCGGCACCTATTTTAAAAATGCCAAATCGGCAACTATATCTGAAATGCCTATCGGCACCTATTTTTGAAATGCCTATCGGAAACTACATCTGAAATGCCTATCAGCACCAATATTTGAAATGCCTATCGGCAACCATATCTGAAATGCCTATCGACACCTATATTTGAAATGCCTATCGGCACCTATATTTTAAATGCCTATCGGCAACTATATCTGATATGCCTATCGGCACCTATATCTGAAATGCCTATCGGCACCTATTTTTGAATTGCCTATCGGAAACTACATCTAAAATGCCTATCGGCACCTATTTTTAAAATGCCAATCGGCAACTATATCTGAAATGCCTATCGGCACCTATATCTGAAATGCCTATCGGCACCTATTTTTGAAATGCCTATTGGAAACTACATCTGAAATGCCTATCAGCACCTATATTTGAAATGCCTATCGGCAAACATATCTGAAGTACCTATCGACACCTATATTTGAAATGCCTATCAGCTTCTATATCTGAAATGCCTATCGACACCTATTTTTAAAATGCCAATCGGCAACTATATCTGAAATGCCGTTCGGCACCTATATCTGAAATGCCTATCGGCACCAATTTTAGAAATGCCTATCGGAAACTACATCTGAAATGCCAATCAGCACCTATATTTGAAATGCCTATCAGCAACCATATCTGGAATGCCTATCGGCACCTATATTTGAAATGCCTATCGGCTTCTATATCTGAAATGCCTATCGGCACCTATTTTAAAAATGCCAAATCGGCAACTATATCTGAAATGCCTATCGGCACCTATTTTTGAAATGCCTATCGGAAACTACATCTGAAATGCCTATCAGCACCAATATTTAAATTGCCTATCGGCAACCATATCTGAAATGCCTATCGACACCTATATTTGAAATACCTATCGGCTTCTATATCTGAAATGCCTATCGGCACCTATTTTTAAAGTGCCAATCGGCAACTATATCTGAAATGCCTATCGGCACCTATATCTGAAGTGCCTATCGGCACCAATTTTTGAAATGCCTATCGGAAACTACATCTGAAATGCCTTTCTGCACTTATATTTGAAATGCCTATCGGCAATCATATCTGGAATGCCTATCGGCATCTACATTTGAAATGCCTATCGGCTTCTATATTTGAAATGCCTACCGGCACCTATTTTAAAAATGCCAATCGGCAACTATATCTGAAATGCCTATCGGCACCTATATCTGAAATGCCTATCGGCACCTATTTTTGAAATGCCTATCGGAAACTACATCTGAAATGCCTATCAGCACCTATATTTGAAATGCCTATCGGCAACCATATCTGGAATGCCTATCGGCACCTATATTTGAAATGCCTATCGGCTTCTATATCTGAAATGCCTATCGGCACCTATATCTAAAATGCCTATCGGCACCTATTTTTGAAATGCCAATCGGAAACTACATCTAAAATGCCTATCAGCACCTATATTTGAAATTCCTATCGGCAGCCATATCCGGAATCCCCATCGACACCTATATCTGAAATGCCTATCGACACCTATATCTGAAATGCCTATCGACACCTATATCTGAAATGCCTATCGACACCTATATCTGAAATGCCTATCGACACCTATATCTGAAATGCCTATCGACACCTATATCTGAAATGCCTATCGACACCTATTTTTGAAATGCCTATCGGAAACTACATCTGAAATGCCTATCAGCACCTATATTTGAAATGCCTATCGGCAACCATATCTGGAATGCCTATCGGCACCTATATTTGAAATGCCTATCGGCTTCTATATCTGAAATGCCTATCGGCACCTATATCTAAAATGCCTATCGGCACCTATTTTTGAAATGCCAATCGGAAACTACATCTAAAATGCCTATCAGCACCTATATTTGAAATTCCTATCGGCAGCCATATCCGGAATCCCTATCGACACCTATATCTGAAATGCCTATCGACACCTACATCTGAAATGCCTATCGACACCTATATCTGAAATGCCTATCGACACCTATATCTGAAATGCCTATCGACACCTATTTTTGAAATGCCTATCGGAAACTACATCTGAAATGCCTATCAGCACCTATATTTGAAATGCCTATCGGCAACCATATCTGGAATGCCTATCGACACCTATATTTGAAATGCCTATCGGCTTCTATATCTGAAATGCCTATCGGCACCTATTTTTAAAATGCCAATCGGCAACTATATCTGAAATGCCTATCGGCACCTATATCTGAAATGCCTATCGACACCTATATCTGAAATGCCTATCGACACCTATATCTGAAATGCCTATCGACACCTATATCTGAAATGCCTATCGACACCTATATCTGAAATGCCTATCGACACCTATATCTGAAATGCCTATCGACACCTATATCTGAAATGCCTATCGACACCTATTTTTGAAATGCCTATCGGAAACTACATCTGAAATGCCTATCAGCACCTATATTTGAAATGCCTATCGGCAACCATATCTGGAATGCCTATCGGCACCTATATTTGAAATGCCTATCGGCTTCTATATCTGAAATGCCTATCGGCACCTATTTTCTAAATACCAATCGGCAACTATATCTGAAATGCCTATCGGCACCTATATCTGAAATGCCTATCGACACCTATATCTGAAATGCCTATCGACACCTATATCTGAAATGCCTATCGACACCTATATCTGAAATGCCTATCGACACCTATATCTGAAATGCCTATCGACACCTATATCTGAAATGCCTATCGACACCTATATCTGAAATGCCTATCGACACCTATTTTTGAAATGCCTATCGGAAACTACATCTGAAATGCCTATCAGCACCTATATTTGAAATGCCTATCGTCAACCATATCTGGAATGCCTATCGGCACCTATATTTGAAATGCCTATCGGCTTCTATATCTGAAATGCCTATCGGCACCTATTTTTAAAATGCCAATCGGCAACTATATCTGAAATGCCTATCGGCACCTATATCTGAAATGCCTATCGACACTTATATCTGAAATGCCTATCGACACCTATATCTGAAATGCCTATCGACACCTATATCTGAAATGCCTATCGACACCTATATCTGAAATGCCTATCGACACCTATATCTGAAATGCCTATCGCCACCTATATCTGAAATGCCTATCGACACCTATATCTGAAATGCCTATCGACACCTATTTTTGAAATGCCTATCGGAAACTACATCTGAAATGCCTATCAGCACCTATATTTGAAATGCCTATCGGCAACCATATCTGGAATGCCTATCGGCACCTATATTTGAAATGCCTATCAGCTTCTATATCTGAAATGCCTATCGGCACCTATTTTTAAAATGCCAATCGGCAACTATATCTGAAATGCCTATCGGCACCTTTATCTGAAATGCCTATCGACACCTATATCTGAAATGCCTATCGACACCTATATCTGAAATGCCTATCGACACCTATATCCGAAATGCCTATCGACACCTATATCTGAAATGCCTATCGACACCTATATCTGAAATGCCTATCGACACCTATATCTGAAATGCCTATCGACACCTATATCTGAAATGCCTATCGACACCTATTTTTGAAATGCCTATCGGAAATTACATCTGAAATGCCTATCAGCACTTATATTTGAAATGCCTATCGGCAACCATATCTGGATTGCCTATCGGCACCTATATTTGAAATGCCTATCGGCTTCTATATCTGAAATGCCTATCGGCACCTATTTTTAAAATGCCAATCGGCAACTATATCTGAAATGCCTATCGGCACCTATATCTGAAATGTCTATCGACACCTATATCTGAAATGCCTATCGACACCTATTTTTGAAATGCCTATCGGAAACTACATCTGAAATGCCTATCAGCACCTATATTTGAAATGCCTATCGGCAACCATATCTGGAATGCCTATCGGCACCTATATTTGAAATGCCTATCGGCTTCTATATCTGAAATGCCTATCGGCACCTATTTTTAAAATGCCAATCGGCAACTATATCTGAAATGTTTATCGGCACCTATATCTGAAATGCCTATCGACACCTATATCTGAAATGCCTATCGACACCTATATCTGAAATGCCTATTTACACCTATATCTGAAATGCCTATCGACACCTATATCTGAAATGCGTATCGACACCTATATCTGAAATGCCTATCGACACCTATATCTGAAATGCCTATCGACACCTATATCTGAAATGCCTATCGACACCTATTTTTGAAATGCCTATCGGAAACTACATCTGAAATGCCTATCAGCACCTATATTTGAAATGCCTATCGGCAACCATATCTGGAATGCCTATCGGCACCTATATTTGAAATGCCTATCGGCTTCTATATCTGTAATGCCTACCGGCACCTATTTTTAAAATGCCAATCGGCAACTATATCTGAAATGCCTATCGGCACCTATATCTGAAATTCCTATCGACACCTATATCTGAAATGCCTATCGACACCTATATCTGAAATGCCTATCGACACCTATATCTGAAATGCCTATCGACACCTATATCTGAAATGCCTATCGACACCTATATCTGAAATGCCTATCGACACATATATCTGAAATGCCTATCGACACCTATATCTGAAATGCCTATCGACACCTATATCTGAAATGCCTATCGACACTTAGATCTGAAATGCCTATCGACACCTATTTTTGAAATGCCTATCGGAAACTACATCTGAAATGCCTATCAGCACCTATATTTGAAATGCCTATCGGCAACCATATCTGGAATGCCTATCGGCACCTATATTTGAAATGCCTATCGGCTTCTATATCTGAAATGCCTATCGGCACCTATTTTTAAAAAGCCAATCGGCAACTATATCTGAAATGCCTATCGGCACCTATATCTGAAATGCCTATCGACACCTATATCTGAAATGCCTATCGACACCTATATCTGAAATGCCTATCGACACCTATATCTGAAATGCCTATCGACACCTTTATCTGAAATGCCTATCGACACCTATATCTGAAATGCCTATCGACACCTATTTTTGAAATGCCTATCGGAAACTACATCTGAAATGCCTATCAGCACCTATATTTGAAATGCCTATCGGCAAACATATCTGGAATGCCTATCGGCACCTATATTTGAAATGCCTATCGGCTTCTATATCTGAAATGCCTATCGGCACCTATTTTTAATATTTCAATCGGCAACTATATCTGAAATGCCTATCGGCACCTATATCTGAAATGCCTATCGACACCTATATCTGAAATGCCTATCGACACCTATATCTGAAATGCCTATCGACACCTATATCTGAAATGCCTATCGACACCTATATCTGAAATGCCTATCGACACCTATATCTGAAATGCCTATCGACACCTATATCTGAAAACCCTATCGACACCTATATCTGAAATGCCTATCGACACCTATTTTTGAAATGCCTATCGGAAACTACATCTGAAATGCCTATCAGCACCTATATTTTAAATGCCTATCGGCAACCATATCTGGAATGCCTATCGGCACCTATATTTGAAATGCCTATCGGCTTCTATATCTGAAATGCCTATCGGCACCTATTTTTAAAATGCCAATCGGCAACTATATCTGAAATGCCTATCGGCACTTATATCTGAAATGCATATCGACACCTATATCTGAAATGCCTATCGACACCTATATCTAAAATGCCTATCGATACCTATATCTGAAATGCCTATCGACACCTATATCTGAAATGCCTATCGACACCTATATCTGAAATGCCTATCGACACCTATATCTGAAATGCCTATCGACACCTATATCTGAAATGCCTATCGACACCTATTTTTGAAATGCTTATCGGAAACTACACCTGAAATGCCTATCAGCACCTATATTTGAAATGCCTATCGGCAACCATATCTGGAATGCCTATCGGCACCTATATTTGAAATGCCTATCGGCTTCTATATCTGAAATGCCTATCGGCACCTATATCTGAAATGCCTATCGACACCTATATCTGAAATGCCTATCGACACCTATATCTGAAATGCCTATCGACACCTATATCTGAAATGCCTATCGACACCTATATCTGAAATGCCTATCGACACCTATATCTGAAATGCCTATCGACACCTATATCTGAAATGCCTATCGACACCTATATCTGAAATGCCTATCGACACCTATTTTTGAAATGCCTATCGGAAACTACATCTGAAATGCCTATCAGCACCTATATTTGAAATGTCTATCGGCAAACATATCTGGAATGCCTATCGGCACCTCTATTTGAAATGCCTATCGGCTTCTATATCTGAAATGCCTATCGGCACCTATTTTTAAAATGCCAATCGGCAACTATATCTGAAATGCCTATCGGCACCTATATCTGAAATGCCTATCGACACCTATATCTGAAATGCCTATCGACACCTATATCTGAAATGCCTATCGACACCTATATCTGAAATGCCTATCGACACATATATCTGAAATGCCTATCGACACCTATATCTGAAATGCCTATCGACACCTATATCTGAAATGCCTATCGACACCTATTTTTGAAATGCCTATCGGAAACTACCTCTGAAATGCCTATCAGCACCTATATTTGAAATGCCTATCGGCAACTATATCTGGAATGCCTATCGGCACATATATTTGAAATGCCTATCGGCTTCTATATCTGAAATGCCTATCGGCACCTATTTTTAAAATGCCAATCGGCAACTATATCTGAAATGCCTATCGGCACCTATATCTGAAATGCATATCGGCACCTATATCTGAAATGCCTATCGACACCTATATCTGAAATGCCTATCGACACCTATATCTGAAATGCCTATCGACACCTATATCTGAAATGCCTATCGACACCTATATCTGAAATGCCTATCGACACCTATATCTGAAATGCCTATCGACACCTATATCTGAAATGCCTATCGACACCTATATCTGAAATGCCTATCGACACCTATTTTTGAAATGCCTATCTTAAACTACATCTGAAATGCCTATCAGCACCTATATTTGAAATGCCTATATCTGAAATGCCTATCGACACCTATTTTTGAAATGCCTATCGGAAACTACATCTGAAATGCCTATCAGCACCTATATTTGAAATGCCTATCGGCAACCATATCTGGAATGCCTATCGGCACCTATATTTGAAATGCTTATCGGCTTCTATATCTGAAATGCCTATCGGCACCTATTTTTAAAATGCCAATCGGCAACTATATCTGAAATGTCGATCGGCACCTATATCTGAAATGCCTATCGACACTTATATCTGAAATGCCTATCGACACCTATATCTGAAATGCCTATCGACACCTATATCTGAAATGCCTATCGACACCTATATCTGAAATGCCTATCGACACCTATATCTGAAATGCCTATCGACACCTATATCTGAAATGCCTATCGACACCTATATCTGAAATGCCTATCGACACCTATTTTTGAAATGCCTATCGGAAACTACATCTGAAATGCCTATCAGCACCTATATTTGAAATGCCTATCGGCAACCATATCTGGAATGCCTATCGGCACCTATATTTGAAATGCCTATCGGCTTCTATATCTGAAATGCCTACCGGCACCTATTTTTAAAATGCCAATCGGCAACTATATCTGAAATGCCTATCGGCACCTATATCTGAAATGCCTATCGACACCTATATCTGAATGCCTATCGACACCTATATCTGAAATGCCTATCGACACCTATATCTGAAATGCCTATCGACACCTATATCTGAAATGCCTATCGACACCTATATCTGAAATGCCTATCGACACCTATATCTGATATGCCTATCGACACCTATATCTGAAATGCCTATCGACACCTATTTTTGAAATGCCTATCGGAAACTACATCTGAAATGCCTATCAGCACCTATATTTGAAATGCCTATCGGCAACCATATCTGGAATGCCTATCGGCACCTATATTTGAAATGCCTATCGGCTTCTATATCTGAAATGCCTATCGGCACCTATTTTTAAAATGCGAATCGGCAACTATAACTGAAATGCCTATCGGCACCTATATCTGAAATGCCTATCGACACCTATATCTGAAATGCCTATCGACACCTATATCTGAAATGCCTATCGACACCTATATCTGAAATGCCTATCGACACCTATATCTGAAATGCCTATCGACACCTATATCTGAAATGCCTATCGACACCTATATCTGAAATGCCTATCGACACCCTATATCTGAAATGCCTATCGACACCTATTTTGGAAATGCCTATCGGAAACTACATCTGAAATGCCTATCAGCACCTATATTTGAAATGCCTATCGGCAACCATATCTGGAATGCCTATCGGCACCTATATTTGAAATGCCTATCGGCTTCTATATCTGAAATGCCTATCGGCACCTATTTTTAAAATGCCAATCGGCAACTATATCTGAAATGCCTATCGGCACCTATATCTGAAATGCCTATCGACACCTATATCTGAAATGCCTATCGACACCTATATCTGAAATGCCTATCGACACCTATATCTAAAATGCCTATCGACACCTATATCTGAAATGCCTATCGACACCTATATCTGAAATGCCTATCGACACCTATATCTGAAATGCCTATCGACACCTATATCTGAAATGCCTATCGACACCTATATCTGAAATGCCTATCGACACCTATTTTTGAAATGCCTATCGGAAACTACATCTGAAATGCCTATCAGCACCTATATTTGAAATGCCTATCGGCAACCATATCAGGAATGCCTATCGGCACCTATATTTAAAATGCCTATCGGCTTCTATATCTGAAATGCCAATCGGCACCTATTTTTAAAATGCCAATCGGCAACTATATCTGAAATGCCTATCGGCACCTATATCTGAAATGCCTATCGACACCTATATCTGAAATGCCTATCGACACCTATATCTGAAATGCCTATCGACACCTATATCTGAAATGCCTATCGACACCTATATCTGAAATGCCTATCGACACCTATATCTGAAATGCCTATCGACACCTATATCTGAAATGCCTATCGACACCTATATCTGAAATGCCTATCGACACCTATTTTTGAAATGCCTATCGGAAACTACATCTGAAATGCCTATCAGCACCTATATTTGAAATGCCTATCGGCAACCATATCTGGAATGCCTATCGGCACCTATATTTGAAATGCCTATCGACTTCTATATCTGAAATGCCTATCGGCACCTATTTTTAAAATGCCAATCGGCAACTATATCTGAAATGCCTATCGGCACCTATATCTGAAATGCCTATCGACACCTATATCTGAAATGCCTATCGACACTTATATCTGAAATGCCTATCGACACCTATATCTGAAATGCCTATCGACACCTATATCTGAAATGCCTATCGACACCTATATCTGAAATGTCTATCGACACCTATATCTGAAATGCCTATCGACACCTATTTTTGAAATGCCTATCGGAAACTACATCTGAAATGCCTATCAGCACCTATATTTGAAATGCCTATCGGCAACCATATCTGGAATGCCTATCGGCACCTATATTTGAAATGCCTATCGGCTTCTATATCTGAAATGCCTATCGGCACCTATTTTTAAAATGCAAATCGGCAACTATATCTGAAATGCCTATCGGCACCTATATCTGAAATGCCTATCGACACCTATATCTGAAATGCCTATCGACACCTATATCTGAAATGCCTATCGACACCTATATCTGAAATGCCTATCGACACCTATATCTGAAATGCCTATCGACACCTATATCTGAAATGCCTATCGACACCTATATCTGAAATGCCTATCGACACCTATATCTGAAATGCCTATCGACACCTATATCTGAAATGCCTATCGACACCTATTTTTGAAATGCCTATCGGAAACTACATCTGAAATGCCTATCAGCACCTATATTTGAAATGCCTATCGGCAACCATATCTGGAATGCCTATCGGCACCTATATTTGAAATGCCTATCGGCTTCTATATCTGAAATGCCTATCGCCACCTATTTTTAAAATGCCAATCGGCAACTATATCTGAAATGCCTATTGGCACCTATATCTGAAATGCCTATCGACACCTTTATCTGAAATGCCTATCGGCACCTATATCTGAAATGCCTATCGACACCTATATCTGAAATGCCTATCGACACCTATATCTGAAATGCCTATCAAAACCTATATCTGAAATGCCTATCGACACCTATATCTGAAATGCCTATCGACACCTATATCAGTAGATGATAATAGGTATGTCCTGGATCAACCGATTTGATGACGTTTCAGGTCGCAGAATCGCCCATTTTTACCCCCTCCACTTTTAATAATTTGTGCAATATTTGCATGGTCGTCGTCGACGACGACTCTCTCGACGTTCTTCGTTAATAGCCCCCTACTCCACCGCCCCCTCTTCCACCCCCCATCCGACGAGAAGAGTTCGTCGAGACGTTGCAACGGGGTTATTTTTTTACTGATGCGTTTGAATGGTATATTGTAGTTTATTGCAAAAGATAACCCCAGGTAGGTATGCAATCTGCAATACATGAGCTAGAGCGATCTCTTCGATATTTTAATCGCCTACAACGTAGGCAGCCCGCACAGCTTTTTTTTTCATGCCAGAGCGAGTGTGTTTTCGAACTCGGGACTTTTAGATCGGCGTGCCGCGACTAAACCAAGTGAGCTATTGGGTTGACTTGCCACAGCGCCATTAAAGTGTGTATATAAACACGTCGCGTTACACAGAAACACGTCGCTTCTATGATCATTTAAGGTTGATTGAATACAAGCAAAAATGTGGTTACAGGGTGTTTTTTAATACTGCGCCGCCTTGTTATCAAGTACAATATGTGATGCGTTATAATTGGAATTTATTACAATAGGTTATAATAATAAGCATGTATTTAACGTTTTATTTATATCAAATTTTCTTATTTTATTTTAAAACATCATATTATTATAAAAATCTTCCTAGTAGCTTTTTTATAGGTTCATACAGGAATAAATTCTAGAGGTTAGATAAAAGAATATTACTTCTATAATAATATTGTCCTCGCAATAAGTTTTATTAATTTGTTAGCTTTGCACCTCTCCAAACTGTTCACTTTTACAATACATCACTCACGTACTATGCTATAAAACTGCAATGAGCTGTTATTTGTCAATAGCTAAACGTTGAGAAATTAAAAATTAATTACTACTCAACTAAAGTACTATTGCGATGAACCATCCTGTAAAGTTGTAGATCTGTACGCATAATAAATAAAGTATTGATCATTGATGGAAATCGTAAGTAGTAGCTTTTTATAGGTTCAGACAGGAATAAATATTAGCGAACAGATAGACGGACATTCCATTTGTTTTTTTTATCAAGAAGATAGACAGACAGACAGATAGACAGAACCATTTTTATGCTTTTTAGGACGTAAGTTTATTCATGATATTGAGTAATTACTTTGATTACGTTATTATATATTATTATATAAATCATTATTATTAGAAATCACACTGAAGTAAAAATTGTTATTTATACTTTAAAACGAGTGTTCACAACAATCTGCAGAGATACTTTTAACATTAAGGTTCCTATCGAGAGAGAGAGAGAGTTCTCATGTCTCTATTTTCATATATATTTTACATATTTTTTATACACCTATCTTGTATCTGTTTCAACTCTATTAGGTATTTGTTCTGTATCAGTTAACACACTGTTTGACCTCTGTTCTAACTCTGTTTGACCTCTGTTTGACCTCTGTTTGACCTCTGTTTGACCTCTGTTCTGTATCTATTTCGACCCTATTAGGTATCTGCCCTGTATCAGTTAACACACTGTTTGACCTCTGTTCTAACTCTGTTTGACCTCTGTTCTGTATCTATTTCGACCCTGTTAGGTACCCGTGTTGCGTCTGTTTCGACATTGTTTGAACCCCGTTTGAGATAGTTTTCTAATCAGTCTATATATATAGCTAGAATCAAGAGTTTTTCAATCAGTGTTAGTCTGACTGCAGACTGAAAAATGTCGAGCGAAAAACAAAACAGAGTAGGAGATAGATCAAGAAACGACGATTGTGTTCTGTACTATGATGGGCACAGGGTCGACAGATTTTGTGTTAGATTCGATGATAAAGGTATGAAGTTTATGCTAGGTTGTAGACCTGTACGTATAATAAACAAAGTATTGATCATTGATGGAAATCGCAAGTTTGAACTAACCGACGGTCTGGCGGAACTACTTTTTGATAGAAGACCTCTAAATTATGATACAAAGGACTTGATGCTGTATAAATCGCTTCTGCTTCTGACCAGCGCTCACAAACGCAACTATAGATCGTCAGAACAAATCTCCGGTGACGGAAGTTTCAAGTATAGACAAATCATTTCCAAGCTATTTCAACCTTTGCGCTCTAAATGCGAGAAAAGAGATGGTGAAAATTCGGTAAAAAAACAAGTTAACTGCTATAAAGAGAAACCGGAAGTGAACTGTGAAGAGTCGATTTCCTTACATTATTCTGAATACGAAGACACTGAAGACCCGAATATATTAATCGAACGATTGAAGGTCTTGTATGAAGTCGGGGGTGCGAAATCGGAACATAAAGAAGAAATTCAATCGATAGTGCAACAGCTCAGGAAAAGGGATTTGATCAAATAATTTTTTCAAAAAATACATATAACTCGAATTAAAATGTATAAACGAACAAAAAGCGTATAAACGAACAAAAAGCTTTTGTCAGAGAGAAGAATAAGTCTACTGAATCGAAACTGAATTTGCTTAAAAAGATAAGAGTGGAACGATGTCACCCCGTTCTCTCAAAAAAAATATCTAACAATAATAAGCGTAACGATTAACTACATCGTAAATAGATCTGAATTATGTGAAATTCCAAGAAATATTGTACACTTAAACAGTTAATACATTGTAAATAAATTATATATTCACTGATTTTATTATAATTTGAATACTGAATATCATGTAACACTTATGATTAATATATATACAATTTTAAAAAATACTTAAAATGTCATTATTCATTTCCAACCATCTCTCCTATTTACATAATGTTTTCTACACATATATAACACTTTTTATAAATTCAACTATCTTTAATAGATTTTATTGGTTAAAACAATTACACTATTATCTAGGTATACTTTATAGATATAGGTTATAATAGATATAGGTTAAACAAAATATTAACTAACCAAGTAAGTATATTGTTAAATTTTGTATTTGGGGACTACAATCATCTTTATTTTGGTTGCATATCGCTTTCTATAAACAGTAAGTGTTTGATTATATTACAGGGGTGTAACAATATTTAAAACATGCATAAAAACATACAAAAAATGAAAATATGAAATAAAAAACTTACATTATCTTATTATTATATTATTAATAATGGGTGAATGAAGGAATTACAGGAAATTAGGATAGGATAGGCAATTTTTGAGCTAGGAGTTTTGGTAGGTAATCGGCCATGGCCTCGAATAAGGAACCATCTCGATATTTATCTGGAATTAATTGAGGGAAACCATGGAAAACCTCAATCAAGATGGCCGGTACAGGAATTACCGTTTTCTCGGCGAAAGATACACCGCATCTACCCGCCGGGATTCGAACAGAAACAGCTAGATCTGCCTGTGCACAAACTTGCACAAACAGCACAGCTGGTCATACGTCATCGGACTTATAGAACCTATAAAAAAAAACATATTTTTTAGATTGTGTAAAAAAAGAGGTTACATAATTACGCGTGTTGTGATTTTGCTAGTTGGAAAAATCTCTCGCGGATAATCGAATGACGTAGGCATTATACACCCCTATCCGCGTGAGATTTGTTCAACTATGCGGCATAGACTAACGAGCAAGTATCACATTCCTATGCTGGGATAGGATTTATGCACCTTAGAGATCCAACGCGCATAGGGAGAAAAAAGGATTTAGGGTTCAAAAGATTAATATGGATAAAAAATAGTTAATTTTAATACTAATAATTACGAAAGACTCTTTTATGAAATCTCCAATAGTTTATAGTTAAAAAAATTGCAGTTGACATAAACATAAAATCCTGTAAAAAAGGCGTTTTTAAATATAAAAAAGTATCCGCAATAATAGTTTCGATAAAGCCCATCCGCTATCTTGCTCTTGAAATTCATAACTTTTTTTGCTTCAATCTTTGAGCTGTAACGACAAATCATATTTTTCTGAAACATTTAAAAAACACGTTTATTACTTCAAACCTAGTGGTAAAAACCTACAATAAGAGTAAATAAGAGTAATTAGAGTCTGAAAAAAGAATATTATTAGCGTTAAATCTGAAAAAATATATTATTAAAGTATAATTTAAATATTTTTAATTGGATTGTATTGATTAATATGAATTTCTAGGAATAACAGTTTCGATAAAGCCCATCCGCTATCTCGCTCTTGAAATTCCTGACTTTTTGCTTCAATTTTCGAGCTGTAACGATTATATATTTCTGAAAGATTTGAAAACTTATTTATTACTTCAAACCTGGTGTTAAAAGACTTTATATCGCCAACAATTTCCTGATCAGTAGAAGGCTTTTGCAATATGTATTGTGCAAAAAGCTCAAAATTAATTTTTATCGCCACAAGTTTATCTATTTTATTTTGAATAAGCTGTATCACTATCCTTTTAACTGATGTCATATAATCATTAACGCTAGTAAATTCTCTAGCTTCATTATACACGCGATAGGTCGCAATGCGCTTTTTAAATGTAGATTCAAGTTCTACAATATTTATCCTCAAATCGTCATCGGTATAAATTGTCGATATAATTGTTCCTTGTTTATGCAATAAACTTTTTTTATGAGAGATCTTGTTTCTTATAGCAGTAGAAACGTCGCATTTTCTACAATAAAATAATTTATTATTATGACAAGATGTATTATTATCTAAACTGTTTTTCAGTCCACTCCCTGTGACGTTAGAGGGGCGATCTAAGCATGTACGATTTAGTAAATCGTCAGCAGTGTCAATTTCACGCTTATAACACGACATTTTTGAACATTTATGATTTTTTAAAGCATCAGACCACATAAAAATTTTATTACAGCTTTGGCATCGACTATTACTACCACTACACGAAATTGTGTGAGTTTTATAGCAGCTTTCATTATTAAAGGATTTATAACATTCTTGACATTTAAACATATTTAGTATATAGCTGATGTACTTTAATTTTTTCAAAAAAATCAAAATATGTTTTTCAAAAAGTGAAAATTGATGTTGAGTAATATACCACCCTCCTCCACTAAAAGATAGCGAATGAATCAAAATTTAGAAATCTATCGATATTTATAGGAAAAAAATAATTACCTATTTACGCTTCGAATGAATCAAAATTTAGAAATCTATCGATATTTATAGGAAAAAAATAATTACCTATTTACGCTTATCATAACATAGATCTAATGCACCGAGAAATTCAGCCTGCTGTATACGATGATGCCCCCAAGGCAGCGTTTTAGTCAATCCTGGGAGTTGGAACCGTTTATCGTCAGCCCTAGCACTTAGAGCAACTTTTTTCAATTTGCATGTTCGTACTTCGTGTTTGGTAGTTTTAAATGTATACATTACGCGCAATGCCTCCTTTTTATTTAAGACGCATGCGCGATAGTCCTGCCTAGATAGGTGATTAGCAACAGTGGATTTTTTAACACCTTTAGCTTTCTTGATCTCAGTTTCTCCTTCGATAACAATACTGTAAGTTTTTGCACATACGCCATTATATTCGCAAGCACGCCGCCCCCTTAGCTCATCTTTCATTTTTCCCAAGACTTTTTTATTGACTCGAGGTATGCTATAGGGATTATTCAAAGCATAGTCTGAAGTGTCGTACAAATGGATGTGGGCCTTCATATCCGCATATACATCGTCGGTATAAATATTATAAATTAGTCCGTCTGTGTCAAAGTATAATAGTTCTAAACAATCGCCATACAGAGGAATCATTTTTTCATGATGGAATTCATACATAAGTTCCTTAGATAGCTCGAGGACAGTAAAGCCAATATAAATAGGTTTATCATATTTAACTTTTAATTTATTTAGTTGTATTGCAACCAGCTCATCTTTAAAAATGGTAAGCGAATGAAAATTTGGTCGTGCGATGAGCGCTCTAGCACCTAACCTTTTACCAACGTTCTCCCATTTTGAGACAATGCGTACATCAAGTCTTTTGTCGACAGATTCCATAGTTTTTCCTAGAATTGAATAGAAAATATAATCATGTCACTATAGTATAGTATGAAGTTGAATTAATTAAAAAAACCTACCAAAGACCGAATTATTCATCAGTTTAAAAAAATCCTTTTCAAAATCGTTGCAAGCGTTCGTCCGCATCGTTGTGTTTAGCTCAATATACGACTTCAGCCACGGCGACTGATTAAATCGAAGCACGCGATGTGTTTTCTCCAACACTAGACCATGTTTTAAAGCCTGCTGAAGATTTCGAATATGTATAACGTATTTCGATTTATCCATAACGTTTGGAATTAGCTTTGAGTTTTTTGTTGTAGCTTCTGGGGGGATTAAATTTTCAACACAAAACGGTAAATCACGATGGAGATCGTGTAAATGTTTAGGATATTTGAGATCCACCTCGAGAAAATAACCTTCGTCGCTTGTAGATGATACGGCGTTGACATCAAATGCATCAACCTCACTTTTATCTAACCATCGAAAACCACCGGTTGGAAGATTTAGAGACATGGCGTATCCATACTTCAATGAAAAAAAGAAAAAAAAATAGGTGTTAAAAACATGTGTTATATCATATAAGTATTAATTATATAAGTATTATATAAGTATTAGCTTACTAGGTTATTTGCGTCCAAGTAAATAATATAATTGCTCAGCTTCTCAGGATCGTAATTGTCAAGATATTTATTGTTGGCAACAGCCCGATGCCCCGAACACTGCGCGATACCGCCACGTATACCTTTCTTAACAAAATGTAGCATATCTATATCTGTCAACAATTCCAATTGGATATGGGTATATTTCAGCATAGCGTCCCAGCTAAGGCCTGGGGCCGTATAGTATTGGAGCGGATCGAGCCCGTATGCTTCGTAACATACGTGACGAAAATTCTCAAAAACGTCAGCTAGAAGCAGGACATCGGTTTTCAAGTACAAATCGCTGTACTCGCCAAGCGTTTTACAGTCAAACGACGTCCAGACTTTCTTAGCCCGCTCATACTCTTCAGGCGTAATGTTAGAATCGGTCAACTTAGAGTGAAACTTCTCGATCGCTGGTAGTTCAGATTCTTCAAGTCTTTCCCAAGAATCTGTGTATTCATACGGATATACACCCTTAACAGTAACCTGATTAAAATGCTCATCTGCTGGAAAATTTCGTCTGGTAATGTGTTTTAATTCCGGTGGTAGATTTGAAGCTAACTTTTCCAAACTGGATGTCATAAAACGGAGTGAGTCGATGAAGCGAAGCTCGATGCCATTACCAATACGTTTGGAGAATGAAATGTATTTTTGCTTATTTTCGGGAATAACATTAATTTTACCATTATCAAGTCCTAAGGCTGGAACTATCAAGTGTCCATCGTAGTTTGACAGATTATGCAACACAACGGGTATAAACTTCGGAAGTTTATAATTAATATTACATTCATTATGCGCCGGGCCTCTGAATTTGCCGGTAAGATGGCAGTGATCTCTAACTCTATCTTCATCAAGTTTTCCGCTGCAGATGTGACATAGTGAACTCGTTTGAAATAATAATTCCTCTTCGTTAGATATACGCATAGGTTCAACGGTGTTCAACACTTTTGAGATATGTTCAGCTTCGGTATATATCATGCGCATAAACGTGTCTGTACAGTTTTTACCGCGATATGAAACATATCGCGACTGACTCTCGTCGAATGAGCAATGAATGTAGTATCCGTAACTATGCGCTTCGTGTAAATTTACATCCATCGTATAAGAATTATCTGGGCTGGGATTGCACGTGCTGATTGGTTTTAAAATTGCCTCAAAATCGGCATAAATCACATATGGAACATTAAGTTGCTTAGCATAATTTTTAAATTTAACCATGTTTTCACCCTCTTTAGGCAGAATGACGCTCACGTGACCACAATCTTCGCGTTGATGGCGTTCTAATTTAGCACCGGTTTGAAAATAAGCTAAGCATCCATCGCAGATATTTTTAACCTCAGTGTGCTTAGAGAGTTGCGACGATAAAAGTTTTGACATGTTTTTTATCCAACAAAAATGTTCAAGTTGTCCGTCGGTAATGTACAGCAAATTAACATGTGTTGATAGACGCTTTTTCGTATGATGGAGTGGGCCGACAATTTTAGACTTTCCATTTTCTCCCTCAATGCCCCAAACATTTACGCTAATTTTATTTAACCGTTCAAACTTGGAAATATCTTTTATTGATACAGGAAACTCGATGTCGGCAAAATTAAGTGTATCAGAATACTGTAAGTATTTAGATATTCTTCTAGCATTATCCTTCGCCGGATATAGAGCTGATAATATAGCCCACTTAAAGCAGAATTCATCTGCATTTTGAAGATTTAAAACCGCATGCCGAGCTTTAATATCTTTAGGTAAATCTATATGCATTGATCCTCTTAGCGGTGTATATTTATTGATATACACCTCTAAGAAAAGCACTTTTTTCAACGACCAACCCGAACCTGCACCCTCAAATTCTTGGCTTTGAGTCCTTACTTCAGAAGTGAACTTTTCAAAAACATCCTTAATATTATCCGATATTGTTACTATGCGGTTCTTTGTGTTGAATGACTTTATATCGCTTATAGATTCATCATTAACATTCTTTTCATAAATAGCAAATAGTTCCACGTTTATTTTAACAGCATTATGTTGAATAATATAACTGATAATTACATTTGAAAATTTGCGTTTTATTTCAGTCATAAAATCATCTATACACGCAAAATGGTTGGAATCAGATATTTGATAGCTAGCAATTCTAGATTTGAAAGCTGTTTGCAAAATACGTATATTCGAGTCGTTGTTAAAAGAATCGCAAGCTATAAAATTAGCTTTGTGCGCTTTGCTACGCATATGTGCGAACATATTTTTTACAAATATATTACAAATCTCACATAATTTATCATTATCAGCATTTTGTGTGAGAGAAGTACATTTTATATTTTCACTGTTACAAGTTTCTTCCTGTTTAAGTACTTTACATTTTTTATTGGATTCGGAGTTGAAGTTGAGCAAAGTTTTACGTTTTAAAAATGTCAAGCAAGAATGTTCTGCAAGCCCATCTGACATTAAAATGCCGCATTTTTCACAAAGATGATTATAGCTGTAAAGTTTTCCGCACACTTTTTTGTGCCTGAAGAGACTCTCATAATGTGAGAACAATTTGTCACAATTTCCACATTTAAACATTTTAAATTCTGAAAAAATAGAAAAAAATAGAAAATAAATCTTAGTTGATATTATGTGTTAAAATTTAAAAAAAAGCAGCCACGTAAAAGTAATTAATTTGTCTAAAAAATCATAATTTGTACAAATCTAATTTTTCTCTGGACATCTAAAAGCTTCGTTCTTTAAAAAATCAATTTAAGGATGATTTGTCGATACAATCGGAAACAAAAGTTAATAACATTTTGATATTAAGTTTTCTAAAAGAATAAAATTTAGTGATCATTTTAATAATATTAACATAAAAATCTCAATATTGTTATTATATTATTTATTTTTATTATGAAAGGAAAAATATTGTTTTTATTTTTAGCAGTTTTATTTATCAACTTTACAATTATTATCACAATTATATTTACCCCTGTTATGACTGTCGTCACAGCGCGTATTCGCCATCTTTTTAACTTCTGACACTTAAGATCATAGATCTTTATATATTGGTATAGATCAGTCAAACAATACTCCTGACACCTGAGATTATAGATCTTTATATATTGGTATAGATTGGTCAAACAACGATTTACGCAATGTCAACAAATATAAGTAAAAATTGTAAAATAACTATTGTTTGTGACTGTACCTTGAATTTAAATTTAAAAAAAATAAAAAACTTTTAATTTTTTGTCACTGATCATCGTCACAAATCATTCCAAAAATTAAAGTAAAAAAATAGGGGACAGATACATACGTTTGTAAATTTCCAATTTAATTCTATTTTATTTAATGATTAAAATAATTCTTGTTTTTTTATTCAGGAAAGCGTTACAACACCGCACCATTTTAATAGTTGGTATTATCCAATTTTAGAAAAACCCTTACAGACAATCATAGATTAGATAGTTTTATAGACTTGACGTTCAAGGTCAAATTTTACATTTTTGTTCTGTCCCAGGTCACCAGTGCAAGTGGCGCTGCTGATGCTATTTTACCGGTACCGCAAAATTCAAATTAAAAAAATAAAAAAATATGAAGATTGAAATAGTAAGTTTTTTGAAAACTTACTATTTCTAATAGAATATTTTTTAAATCTAGTTTTTTAATATTATCGTTAGCAAATCTAATTCTCTTAATATATTATTTACTTTACTTACATAAGTCCTTATGTAAAAATACTTGCAAAGTTGTGCTATCAGAATAAACGTCAGTTTATTTTAAATAACACAATTACTTCATTACACACCGAATAAACGCTTGTGCACTGAGTACCTGGTCGTATTAAGGCTTCTATGCGTTTATGATTATCTCCTGTACCTACTCAAGTCGATTTTTCTGGCGGTTTTTAGCACGCCTCTGGCGACTTTGTAATAATAGCGAGCCTTTGGTGATAAATCGACTATCCTTTTGGTGTCGCTTCCTTTCGAACTTTCTTCTAAAACCTAAATAAAAGAACGAACAACTTAGATAATCGATGGTTTGAAAGATAATCACATTTATTGTCTATATTTGATTGTTATATTTGTTTCAATATTCTCAATAACTCATTTAAGACTTATCTCATTTGTAAAATTAAAAAATTGCTATAATTTAAACTTCGTGGAGCTTATAATATAGTAGCTAAACAGTATGAATTTACTGGAATTTACAAAATACATTGAAAATGATAAATGCTTTTAGATCACAAGTGTAACTTACCTCGTGATTGCTTAGGACATGTAAAATAATCGTACTTTGAGATTTTTCACAGTTCGTCACAATAACGACCCATTCTTATATCAAATATTATTTTATAAATGATAAAACAATTTTTTGAATGACAGTTTGTGAACTCTAGATTGATTACAATTTAAAATATAAACGTTTCCATGGTTGCAAAAAATGAAAATCGCTCGAAGCGCCTTGCCGTGACCTGGGAACGATTTAAAAATACAAATTCTGATAGAAATATACTGAGTGAACACAGCCTGCAGACAATATCGATGGAAAGGAAAAATTGTCAGCAAGAAAATTTATTTACAACGACGTAAACAAACTGAATTACCACAGAAACGTAAACTTGATGTTTGCGACGTTAACACGTTTTCTTGTAATTCATACTGCTTATTCAATAATACGGTAAATATCACTCATTTTTTTATTAATTTTCTCTGTAAATAATATTGAAACTATCAATTATTAATCGCTTTTATGTTTCTCGGATATTATATCTATTGATTTTTTCAACTTTGTAATACTATAAAAAATTAAAGAGTTCTATATGTTTATATTATGGTGATATAATTGCATAATTTAATATATAATAAATTTGGTACTTACTTCAGTATTAATACAAAAAAACTTTGAAGCAAAAAAACGTTTACTGAACACTGACCTCGTGCACAATAATCTGATGTTGGCAAATGGGTTACGGTCCGTTTTTAATAAACGTAAAAAAAACTTTCTCTCTGGTTATTGAAACCTTGCTTAGCGCACTGCAGATATCACCACATCGCTATTATAGACTATTTTCTACACTTAACTGACATACCAAAGAGAACTTAACGTTTACAGAGGTGGTTATTTTTTATATCGTATGTTATGTGCACGTGTGGAGAGTCTATAATAAGAGAAGATTTTGTTTTTCTGATTTTCGTGATCAGAATTCATAGACAGTGTTGTTGTTGCAATATATATTACATTAACACATCACTTGAATACTAATCAAGGTTAATATTGTTTTTTTCATTTTTATCAACTTGTTTTCAACGCATCAATATTTATAGTCATTACAAATCTGTAAAGGTACCTTCACACTAGGAAGGCGACATTACACATATACGTAAAACTGTAATGTATAACTTCTCTCTAAAGCTATAGTTTTTTAATATATCTTTTTTAGTTCCGCGGTCACGCGGTGAAAAATAAGACGAGATCCTCAACTTTTTACTTTGAAGTTTAACTTGGATATGCTTTACACAAAAAAACACAGATTGAATTAATATTCAATTTAAAAAAAGATGTTATTATTTTAAATAGGGTAATTTAAAAAAAATGTAATATAGGCTTGCATTACAAAAAAAATGTTTGAGATTAAAAAAAAACATTAAAATAACAAAAGACATAACAAATTATCAGATAGATTTGTAATTACCACCCCTCATACAATTAGTTCTGTAGCTAATTCTATGGATAACCTACGTAAATTTAGGATAAACTATTGTTTTGTGTTGAATTGTTAATTTAATGTAATTAGTGTAAAAACAGCCTTACTAAATACATACATACCATTTAGAATCTAGGTGCGGCTTTTTATTTGTTTACAAAATATAATATACCAGTGTCGCATTTTTATTTTGAGAGTTTATTATTTACAATATATTATGTTGAAATATCTTATTATCTAAATAATAATTTGAAGTCCAATAGCTTATTTTACACATCATTTCTAAACCTCACATAGCGATCAATGCAAAAAATCCTAAAATATTTTTTTTACAACCCACTTGATGTTAAGTATTAAAAACCCGGGTCGCAGTGCCAAAACCCTGCCGACAATATAGTGTATTTGCTGATACAGGCAGTGTGGCTTTATTATGCGAACTTAATCCGAAGGTCGCTATAAATGTATGATTTTATGCCGTATGCTATTATGGAAAATAATACGTCATTTTGTATATGGAAATTGCAAACAATATAAAATTAATGAAATTAATTGAATAAAAATATTTAATTAAACTGCACTTATTTTTTTACATAATACAGCATTACAGAAACATCTGTATGTGTTTTTTAGAATGCTATACGTTTGAAAAATTATTTATTCACAATGGATTCAAACCCAGGATCTGTCGATTACGTGTCGGTTAAAAATATCTTGTTACTCTTCAGTTACTACAAGAGACACTGTAAATAATTTCATATAACACAATGTATGCTGGAACATCCGGTTGATTATTAAAATGTGGTTAAATGTGTGTATTAAAATCCTTATACACCCGCCTATGACTTATCATATGATGCGATTTAATCTCTTAAAACCGTATAAAAGAGGTTGACCAGCGTATATGCTACTTCATTAACTTATAGTTTTAAATGGTGGAACCGTCGTAATAATTAAATAAAAACTGGTAAGAATTTTATTATTATTTTTAACTGCTTATTTTATTTATCTGTTTTTAAATTTATTTTAGTATTAAGAGTGTCCTTTCAATACCCACATCCGATGGTAGTACAGCTTTCTGGAAAGTCATTATAAACTTTTTTTAGTTTATATTAATATTATATTGATCTTTCTAGAAAAAGTTGTTATAAACTTTTAGTTTATATTATTATATTGATTATAAATGATTAATCATCACATTAAACGTTTTGTTTATATCGAAAAGACATTTATATATTTTTAAATCTCTTACATTTTATTAAATTTTTAGTTTTAACATATTTAACCGATTTTTTTCTGGATGATGTTTAAAATTTTTTTTTTGCTAAAAAACACGAAACATTTATTCGCATTGTATTTTTTCCTTTTTTGATAATTTAGTAACAACCTCGTGTCCTAATTTTTTAATACAATTTGCACATTGTGAAAATTATTCTTTGTTTATACAATCTTTAAAAAAATTCCATTTTATACAATTTATTGTATGTATAAGCGAGGATTGCCGCTATAAGCATATTCATGGAGGGGAGGAAATGCCCTTCCAAGCCAAAAATATCTTTTTTTATTTTTTCTAAATTTGTATAATTTAACGTTATTCCTTTTACTTTTATACTTCTATGTTATTGCGAAGAGCCATATTGTAAACTTCTATATTACTGCAAACAGTTATATTGCAAACTTCTATATTACTGCGAAGAGCTATAAACGAGTTTTCTTTAATACATGACTGACTGTCAACTCAACCACCTTCTGGTGGTAGCTCAAACATCGTCCTTATCATTAAGAATTGTATGTATCCGAATTACACGCCGAATAAGAATTGTATCTCATCTGAGCGTCTATAATCTACAATCTCTCTCTCTCTCTCTCACCTGTGCTTACACGCCGAATAATAAGAATTGTATCTCATCTCACAAAACTACACAAAATGTATTTAAAATAGAACATAAAATTCTCCGCAACTCCGCACATAAAATTCCCCGCAACTGCACAAGTTGCGGACTCAAAATATGATTAAGAATTTCGTTTAAATTAAAAGCGAGTTCTTTTTTGTATTAGAGTTCGTTATTTGTGTAAAAATCAACGTTGGACTGGAAGACGTGAGGCAGACCTAGTAGTACATGTCGAAAAGCGAGTGTGTGAAGTGATATATTATTCAATTGAACTACGAATGGCAATTTTGACTATTATACCTATTTTTTTGTTAATTTTAACTGTTTTAACAAGACATAATGTCTATCGACGCCGCCACTGGTGTCAGCTCAGTCATTGAGCATACGATGACTGCCGACGACAGTCGAATACCACAAGTGTGGGAACACCGAACAACGCGCCTTAAAAGACGGAACTTTGCAATATTTTGATATAATTTGATGTATTTTATAATTTCATGTGTGATTGTATTGATATAATTTGATGTATTTTATAATTTCATGTGTGATTGTATAATACAAACCCACAGACTTAATAGTTTAAACCCACAGACTTAATAGTTTGTTTTGTGAATAAATTTCGATGAACAAATTACTAGATGTGTTATACTGTTAATTTTAACTATTAAAAATCATTCACAGGACCGTGAAAATTAGTTTTTTGTTTCTCCAAAAAAAAACGTGCTTGACTACATTAATTATTTTTTGTAACGAACCCAACCTGTTCCAACCTGTTACAAGTAATTATTATAATTACTGGAGTTAATTTATCGAATATAATATATATATGAAAATGTTAAATTATCATGTATGAATTTGTCGGATGTAAGTATTAATATGCTAAAACGGTTTGTTTTATTTTTTTCAGATTTTCGATCTATGCGATGGAAAGATACTTTACGTCTTTTATATGCAATTCTTATTTTCGGCGTAGTTTGAGCGCCTATTGTTAATTATTAGTTCATTAAAATAAAAATGTAATATAAATACAAACATTTTATGTTATTATTTATTTCCAACCATCTCTCCTATTTACATAATATAACTAAATAAAATTCAAAACAAAAAACTATGTTGACAATATATTTTTATTTACTTAGAATCATGATGGAAAAATAGAATCATGATGGAAAAAAATAAAATTCAAAACAAAAAACTATGTTGATAATATATTTTTATTTACTTAGAATCATGATGGAAAGATTTAAAAGTTCCAACACTAACGACGCGTACGATATCGGATTAACTATTTTGAGTCGGATAAAAATAAATCTATCAGATAATATTCCAGTTTTTATAAACCACACCGGCTGTCGCATCATGAAAATAAAATAACAAGTATAAGAGAAATGAAAGGTTATACGTCATTTTTTCAGCCACCACTGTAGCTGCTGACTCGTTAAGAAGATACTATAGTTCAGTTGACAAGGATGGGGAAAGTTTGAGTAGCAGTGACTCAAATAGTGAGTCAGAAATAAATGATCTTATTGATTTTGCTAGAAAGTTTAAATTACATTCCAGATTCATGAATCCAGTTGTCGGAGCTCAGAGCTCATCTAATATAATGTTTTTGTACCGTTTTAATTGCATGTTATGTATTTTGTAGACGTAATTGAAACTTTTATTGTAATAAAATAAAAGAAACTTTATGTTTAAAACAATTTTGCAAGTTATTTGTTATTTCAGGTTTATTATTGAGTAGTAATTAATTTTTAATTTCTCAACGTTTAGCTATTGACAAATAACAGCTCATTGCAGTTTTATAGCATAGTACGTGAGTGATGTATTGTAAAAGTGAACAGTTTGGAGAGGTGCAAAGCTAACAAATTAATAAAACTTATTGCGAGGACAATATTATTATAGAAGTAATATTCTTTTATCTAACCTCTAGAATTTATTCCTGTCTGAACCTATAAAAAAGCTACTAGGAAGATTTTTATAATAATATGATGTTTTAAATAAAGAGTTTGATATAAATAAAATACATGCTTATTATTATAACCTATTATAATAAATTCCAATTATAACGCATCACATATTGTACTTGATAGCAATGTACAACCTTAAATGATCATAGAAGCGACGTGTTTCTGTGTAACGCAACGTGTTTTATATATACATGTTTTAACGACGCTTGGGCAATACGGTGCGATGGCTCTGTGGTAGAGTGTTGGACGGCCGACCTAAGGGTCCCGGGTTCGAAAACACACTGGCTCTGGCATGAAAAAAAAGCTGTGCGGGCTGCCTACGTTGTAGGCGATTAAAATATCGAAGACATCAGCTCTGTAGCTTATGTATTGCAGATTGCATACCTACCTGGGGTTATCTTTTGCAATAAACTACAATATACCATTCAAACGCATCAGTAAAAAAATAACCCCGTTGCAACGTCTCGACGAACTCTTGTCGTCGGATGGGGGGGCGGAAGAGGGGGCGGTGGGGTAGGGGGCTATTAACGAAGAACGTCGAGAGAGTCGTCGTCGACGACCACCATGCAAATATTGCACAAATTATTAAAAGTGGAGGGGGTAAAAATGGGCGATTCTGCGACCTGAAACGTCATCAAATCGGTTGATCCAGGACATACCTATTATCATCTACTGCACCTATATTTGAAATGCCTATCGGCAACCATATCTGAAATGCCTATCGACACCTATATTTGAAATACCTATCGGCTTCTATATCTGAAATGCCTATCGGCACCTATTTTTAAAATGCCAATCGGCAACTATATCTAAAATGCCTATCGGCACCTATATCTGAAATGCCTATCGGCACCAATTTTTGAAATGCCTATCGGAAACTACATCTGAAATGCCTATCAGCACCTATATTTGAAATGCCTATCGACACCTATTTTTAAAATGTCAATCGGCAAATATATCTGAAATGCCTATCGGCACCTATATCTGAAATGCCTATCGGCACCTGTTTTTAAAATGCCAATCGGCAACTATATCTGATATGTCTATCGGCACCTATATCTGAAATGCCTATCGGCTTCTATATCTGAAATGCCTATCGGCACCTATTTTTGAAATGCCTATCGGAAACTACATCTGAAATGCCTATCAGCACCTATATTTGAAATGCCTATCGGCAACCACATCAGAAATGCCTATCGGCACCTATATCTGAAATGCCTTTCGGCATTTATATCTGAAATGCCTATCGACACCTATATTTGAAATGCCTATCGGCACCTATATTTTAAATGCCTATCGGCAACTAAATCTGATATGCCTATCGGCACCTATTTTTGAAATGCCTATCGGCAACTATATCTGATATGCCTATCGGCACCTATATCTGAAATGCCTATCGGCACCTATATTTGAAATGCCTATCGGCTTCTATATCTGAAATGCCTATCGGCACCTATTTTTAAAATGCCAATTGGCAACTATATCTGAAATGTCTATAGGCACCTATGTCTGAAATGCCTATCGGCACCTATTTTTGAAATAGCTATCGGAAACTACATCTAAAAAGCCTATCAGCACCTATATTTGAAATGCCTATCGGCAACCATAACTGAAATGCCTATCGACACCTATATTTGAAATACCTATCGGCTTTTATATCTGAAATGCCTATCGGCACCTATTTTTAAAATGCCAATCGGCAACTATATCTGAAATGCCTATCGGCACATATATCTGAAATGCCTATCGGCACCAATTTTTGAAATGCCTATCGGAAACTACATCTAAAATGCCTATAAGCACCTATATTGAAATGCCTATCGGCAACCATATCTGGAATGCCTATCGGCACCTATATTTGAAATGCCTATCGGCTTCTATATCTGAAATGCCTATCGGCACCTATTTTTAAAATGCCAATTGGCAACTATATCTGAAATGCCTTTCGGCACCTATATCTGAAATGCCTATCGGCACCTATTTTTGAAATGCCTATCGGAAACTACATCTGAAATGCCTATCAGCACCTATATTTGAAATGCCTATCGGCAACCATATCTGGAATGCCTATCGGCACCTATATTTGAAATGCCTATCGGCTTCTATATCTGAAATACCTATCGGCACTTATTTCTAAAATGCCAATCGGCAACTATATCTGAAACGCCTATCGGCACCTATATCTGAAATGCCTATCGGTACCAATTTTTGAAATGGCTATCGAAAACTACATCTGAAATGCCTATCAGCACCTATATTTGAAATGCCTATCGGCAACAATATCTGAAATGCCTATCGGCACCTATATTTGAAATGCCTATCGGCTTCTATATCTGAAATCCCTATCGACACCTATTTTTAAAATGCCTATTGGCAACTATTTCTGAAATGCCAATCGGATCCTATATCTGAAATGCCTATCGGTACCTATTTTTGAAATGCCTATCGGAAACTACATCTGAAATGCCTATCAGCACTTATATTTGAAATGCCTATCGGCAACCATATCAGGAATGCCTATCGGCACCTATATTTGAAATGCCAAACGGCTTCTATATCTGAAATGCCTATCGGCACCTAGTTTTAAAATGCCAATCGGCAACTATATCTGAAATGCCTATCGGCACCTATATCTGAAATGCCTATCGGCGCCTATTTTTGGAATGCCTTTCGGAAACTACATCTGAAATGCCTATCTGCTCCTAAATTTGAAATGCCTATCGGCAACCATATCTGGAATGCCTATCGACACCTATATTTGAAATACCTATCGGCTCCTATATCTGAAATGCCTATCGGCACCTGTTTTTAAAATGCCAATCGGCAACTATATCTGAAATGCCTATCGGCACCTATATCTGAAATGCCTATCGGCATCAATTTTTAAAATGCCTATCGGAAACTACATCTAAAATGCCTATCAGCACCTTTATTTGAAATGCCTATCGGCAACCACATCAGAAATGCCTATCGGCACCTATATCTGAAATGCCTTTCGGCATTTATATCTGAAATGCCTATCGACACCTATATTTGAAATGCCTATCGGCACCTATATTTTAAATGCCTATCGGCAACTATATCTGATATGCCTATCGGCACCTATTTTTGAAATGCCTATCGGCAACTATATCTGATATGCCTATCGGCACCTATATTTGAAATGCCTATCGGCACCTATTTTTGAAATGCCTATCGGAAACTACATCTAAAATGCCTATCGGCACCTATTTTTAAAATGCCAATCGGCTACTATATCTAAAATGTCTATAGGCACCTATGTCTGAAATGCCTATCGGCACCTATTTTTGAAATGCCTATCGGAAACTACATCTGAAATGCCTATCAGCACCTATATTTGAAATGCCTATCGGCAACCATAACTGAAATGCCTATCGACACCTATATTTGAAATACCTATCGGCTTCTATATCTGAAATGCCTATCGGCAACTATTTTTGAAATGCCAATCGGCAACTATATCTGAAATGCCTATCGGCACCTATATCTGAAATGCCTATCGGCACCAATTTTTGAAATGCCTATCGGAAACTACATCTGAAATGCCTATCAGCACCTATATTTGAAATGCCTATCGGCCACCATATCTGGAATGCCTATCGGCACCTATATTTGAAATGCCTATCGGCTTCTATATCTGAAATGCCTATCGACACCTATTTTTAAAATGCCAATTGGCAACTATATCTGAAATGCCTATCGGCACCTATACCTGAAATGCCTATCGGTACCTATTTTTGAAATTCCTATCGGAAACTACATCTGAAATGCCTATCAGCACCTATATTTAAAATGCCTATCGGCAAACATATCTGGAATGCCTATCGGCACTTATATTTGAAATGCCTATCGGCACCTATATCTGAAATGCCTATCGGCACCTATTTTCGAAATGCCTATCGAAAACTACATCTGAAATGCCTATCAGCACCTATATTTGAAATGCCTATCGGCAACCACCTCAGAAATGCCTATCGGCACCTATATCTGAAATGCCTTTCGGCATTTATATCTGAAATGCCTATCGACACCTATATTTGAAATGCCTATCGGCACCTATATTTTAAATGCCTATCGGTAACTATATCTCATATGCCTATCGGCACCTATATCTGAAATGCCTATCGGCACCTATTTTTGAAATGCCTATCAGAAACTACATCTAAAATGCCTATCGGCACCTATTTTTAAAATGCCAATCGGCAACTATATCTGAAATGCCTATCGGCACTTATTTTTGAAATGCTTATCGGAAACTACATCTGAAATGCCTATCAGCACCTATAATTGAAATGCCTATCGGCAACCATATCTGAAATGCCTATCGGCACCAATTTTTGAAATGCCTATCGGAAACTACATCTGAAATGCCTATCAGCACCTATATTTGAAATGCCTATCGTCAAACATATCTGGAATGCCTATCGGCACCTATATTGGAAATACCTATCGGCTTCTATATCTGAAATGCCTATCGGCACTTATTTCTAAAATGCCAAACGGCAACTATATCTGAAATGCCTATCGGCACCTATTTTTGAAATGCTTATCGGAAACTACATCTGAAATGCCTATCAGCACCTATATTTGAAATGCCTATCGTCAAACATATCTGGAATGCCTATCGGCACCTATATTTGAAATGCCTATCGGCTTCTATATCTGAAATGCCCATCGGCACCTATTTTTAAAATGCCAATCGGCAACTATATCTGAAGTGCCTATCGGCACCTATATCTGAAATGCCTATCGGCACCTATTTTTGAAATGCCTATCGAAAACTACATCTGAAATGCCTATCAGCACCTATATTTGAAATGCCTATCGGCAAACATATCTGGAATGCCTATCGGCACCTATATTTGAAATGCCTATCGGCTTCTATATCTGAAATGTCCATCGGCACCTATTTTTAAAATGCCAATCGGCAACTACATCTGAAGTGCCTATCGGCACCTATATCTGAAATGCCTATCGGCACCTATTTTTGAAATACCTATCGAAAACTACATCTGAAATGCCTATCAGCACCTATATTTGAAATGCCTATCGGCAACCACATCAGAAATGCCTATCGGCACCTATATTTGAAATGCCTATCGGCTTCTATATCTGAAATCCCTATCGACACCTATTTTTAAAATGCCAATCGGCATTTATATCTGAAATGCCTATCGGCACCTATATCTGAAATGCCTATCGGCACCTATTTTTGAAATGCCTATCGGAAACTACATCTGAAATGCCTATCAACACCTATATTTGAAATGCCTATCGGCAACCATATCTGAAATGCCTATCGACACCTATATTTGAAATACCTATCGGCTTCTATATCTGAAATGCCTATCGGCACCTATTTTTAAAATGCCAATCGGCAACTATATCTGAAATGCCTATCGGCACCTATATCTGAAATGCCTATCGGCACCAATTTTTGAAATGCCTATCGGAAACTACATCTGAAATGCCTATCAGCACCTATATTTGAAATGCCTATCGGCAATAATATCTGGAATGCTTATCGGCACCTATATTTAAAATGCCTATCGGCTTCTATATCTGAAATGCCTATCGGCACCTATTTTTAAAATGCTAATCGGCAACTATATCTGTAGTGCCTATCGGCACCTATATCTGAAATGCCTATCGGCACCTATTTTTGATATGCCTATCGAAAACTACATCTGAAATGCCTATCAGCACCTTTATTTGAAATGTCTATCGGCAACCACATCAGAAATGCCTATCGGCACCTATATCTGAAATGCCTTTCTGCATTTATATCTGAAATGCCTATCGACACCTATATTTGAAATGCCTATCGGCACCTATATTTTAAATGCCTATCGGCAACTATATCTGATATGCCTATCGGCACCTATTTTTGAAATGCCTATCGGCAACTATATCTGATATGCCTATCGGCACCTATTTTTGAAATGCCTATCAGAAACTACATCTGAAATGCCTATCAGCACTTATATTTGAAATGCCTATCGGCAACCATATCTGGAATGCCTATCGGCACCCATATTTGAAATGCCAATCGGCTTCTATATCTGAAATGCCTATTGGCACCTATTTTTAAAATGCGAATCGGCAACTATATCTGTAATGCCTATCGGCACCTATTTTTGAAATGCCTATCAGAAACTACATCTGAAATGCCTATCAGCACATATATTTGAAATGCCTATCGGCACCTATATTTGAAATGCCAATCGGCTTCTATATCTGAAATGCCTATTGGCACCTATTTTTAAAATGCGAATCGGCAACTATATCTGTAATGCCTATCGGCACCTATATCTGAAATGCCTATCGGCACATATTTTTGAAATGCCTATCGGAAACTACATCTGAAATGCCTATCAGCACCTATATTTGAAATGCCTATCGGCAAACATATCTGGAATGCCTATCGGCACCTATATTTGAAATGCCTATCGGCTTCTATATCTGAAATGCCTATCGGCACCTATTTTTAAAATGCCAATCGGCAACTATATCTGAAGTGCCTATTGGCACCTATATCTAAAATGCCTATCGGCACCTATTTTTGAAATGCCTATCGAAAACTACATCTAAAATGCCTATCAGCACCTATATTTGAAATGCCTATCGGCAACCACATCAGAAATGCCTATCGGCACCTATATCTGAAATGCCTTTCGGCATTTATATCTGAAATGCCTATCGACACCTATATTTGAAATGCCTATCGGCACCTATATTTGAAATGCCTATCGGCAAATATATCTGAAATGCCTATCGGCACCTATATCTGAAATGCCTATCGGCACCTATTTTTGAAATGCCTTTCGGAAATTACATCTGAAATGCCTATCTGCTCCTATATTTGAAATGCCTATCGGCAACCATATCTGAAATGCCTATCGACACCCATATTTGAAATACCTATCGGCTTCTATATCTAAAATGCCTATCGGCACCTGTTTTTAAAATGCCAATCGGCAACTATATCTGAAATGCCTATCGGCACCTATATCTGAAATGCCTATCGGCATCTATATCTGAAATGCCTATCAGCATCAATTTTTGAAATGCCTATCGGAAACTACATCTAAAATGCCTATAAGTACCTATATTTGAAATGCCTATCGGCAACCATATCTGGAATGCCTATCGGCACCTATATTTGAAATGCCTATCGGCTTCTATATCTGAAATGCTAATCGGCACCTATTTTTAAAATGCCAATTGGCAACTATATCTAAAATGCCAATCGGCACCTATATCTGAAATGCCTATCGGCACCTATTTTTGAAATGCGTATCGGAAACTACATCTGAAATGCCTATCAGCACCTATATTTGAAATGCCTATCGGCAACCATATCTGAAATGCCTATCGGCACCTATATTTGAAATGCCTATCGGCTTCTATATCTGAAATGCCTATTGGCACTTATTTCTAAAATGCCAATCGGCAACTATATCTGAAATGCCTATCGGCACCTATATCTGAAATGCCTATCGGTACCAATTTTTGAAATGCCTATCGGAAACTACATCTGAAATGCCTATCAGCACCTATATTTGAAATGCCTATCGGCAACCATATCTGGAATGCCTATCGGCACCTATATTTGAAATGCCTAT
Organism: Venustoraphidia nigricollis; assembly: GCA_034508555.1. Lineage (NCBI taxonomy): Eukaryota > Metazoa > Arthropoda > Insecta > Raphidioptera > Raphidiidae > Venustoraphidia > Venustoraphidia nigricollis. The sequence continues at coordinate 56,516 of JAVRKA010000573.1, forward strand.
CGGCTTCTATATCTGAAATCCCTATCGACACCTATTTTTAAAATGCCAATTGGCAACTATTTCTGAAATGCCTATCGGCACCTATATCTGAAATGCCTATCGGTACCTATTTTTGAAATGCCTATCGGAAACTACATCTGAAATGCCTATCAGCACTTATATTTGAAATGCCTATCGGCAACCATATCGGGAATGCCTATCGGCACCTCTATTTGAAATGCCAAACGGCTTCTATATCTGAAATGCCTATCGGCACCTAGTTTTAAAATGCCAATCGGCAACTATATCTGAAATGCCTATCGGCACCTATATCTGAAATGCCTATCGGCACCTATTTTTGAAATGCCTTTCGGAAACTACATCTGAAATGCCTATCTGCACCTAAATTTGAAATGCCTATCGGCAACCATATCTGGAATGCCTATCGACACCTATATTTGAAATACCTATCGGCTTCTATATCTGAAATGCCTATCGGCACCTGTTTTTAAAATGCAAATCGGCAACTATATCTGAAATGCCTATCGGCACCTATATCTGAAATGCCTATCGGCATCAATTTTTGAAATGCCTATCGGAAACTACATCTAAAATGCCTATCAGCACCTTTATTTGAAATGCCTATCGGCAACCACATCAGAAATGCCTATCGGCACCTATATCTGAAATGCCCTTCGGCATTTATATCTGAAATGCCTATCGACACCTATATTTGAAATGCCTATCGGCACCTATATTTTAAATGCCTATCGGCAAATATATCTGATATGCCTATCGGCACCTATTTTTGAAATGCCTATCGGCAACTATATCTGATATGCCTATCGGCACCTATATCTGAAATGCCTATCGGCACCTATTTTTGAAATGCCTATCGGAAACTACATCTAAAATGCCTATCGGCCCCTATTTTTAAAATGCCAATCGGCAACTATATCTGAAATGTCTATAGGCACCTATGTCTGAAATGCCTATCGGCACCTATTTTTGAAATGCCTATCGGAAACTACATCAAAAATGCCTATCAGCACCTATATTTGAGATGCCTATCGGCAACCATACTAAAATGCCTATCGACACCTATATTTGAAATACCTATCGGCTTCTATATCTGAAATGCCTGTCGGCACCTATTTTTAAAATGCCAATCGGCAACTATATCTGAAATGCCTATCGGTACCTATATCTGAAATGCCTATCGGCACCAATTTTTGAAATGCCTATCGGAAACTACATCTGAAATGCCTATCAGCACCTATATTTGAAATGCCTATCGGCCACCATATCTGGAATGCCTATCGGCACCTATATTTGAAATGCCTATCGGCTTCTATATCTGAAATGCCTATCGACACCTATTTTTAAAATGCCAATTGGCAACTATATCTAAAATGCCTATCGGCACCTATATCTGAAATGCCTATCGGTACCTATTTTTGAAATGCCTATCGGAAACTACATCTGAAATGCCTATCAGCACTTATATTTGAAATGCCTATCGGCAACCATATCTGGAATCCCTATCGGCACCTAAATTTGAAATGCCAATCGGCTTCTATATCTGAAATGCCTATCGGCACCTATTTTTAAAATGCGAATCGGCAACTATATCTGTAATGCCTATCGGCACCTATATCTGAAATGCCTATCGGCACCTATTTTTGAAATGCCTATCGGAAACTACATCTGAAATGCCTATCAGCACCTATATTTGAAATGCCTATCGGCAAACTTATCTGGAATGCCTATCGGCACCTATATTTGAAATGCCTATCGGCTTCTATATCTGAAATGCCTATCGGCACCTATTTTTAAAATGCCAATCGGCAACTATATCTGAAGTGCCTATCGGCACCTATATCTGAAATGCCTATCGGCACCTATTTTTGAAATGCCTATCGAAAACTAGATCTGAAATGCCTATCAGCACCTATATTTGAAATGCCTATCGGCAACCACATCAGAAATGCCTATCGGCACCTATATCTAGAATGCCTTTCGGCATTTATATCTGAAATGCCTATCGACACATATATTTGAAATGCCTATCGGCACCTATATTTTAAATGCCTATCGGCAACTATATCTGATATGCCTATCGGCACCAATATCTGAAATGCCTATCGGCACCTATTTTTGAAATGCGTATCAGAAACTACATCTAAAATGCCTATCGGCACCTATTTTTAAAATGCCAATCGGCAACTCTATCTGAAATGCCTATCGGCACCTATTTTTGAAATGCCTATCGGAAACTACATCTGAAATGCCTATCAGCACCTATATTTGAAATGCCTATCGGCAACCATATCTGAAATGCCTATCGACACCTATATTTGAAATACCTATCGGCTTCTATATCTGAAATGCCTATCGGCAAATAGTTTTAAAATGCCAATCGGCAACTATATCTGAAATGCCTATCGGCACCTATATTTGAAATGCCTATCGGCTTCTATATCTGAAATCCCTATCGACACCTATTTTTAAAATGCCAATTGGCAACTATTTCTGAAATGCCTATCGGCACCTATATCTGAAATGCCTATCGGTACCAATTTTTGAAATGCCTATCGGAAACTACATCTGAAATGCCTATCAGCATCTATATTTGAAATGCCTATCGGCAACCATATCGGGAATGCCTATCGGCACCTATATTTGAAATGCCAAACGGCTTCTATATCTGAAATGCCTATCGGCAAATAGTTTTAAAATGCCAATCGGCAACTATATCTGAAATGCCTATCGGCACCTATATCTGAAATGCCTATCGGCACCTATTTTTGAAATGCCTTTCGGAAACTACATCTGAAATGCCTATCTGCTCCTAAATTTGAAATGCCTATCGGCAACCATATCTGGAATGCCTATCGACACCTATATTTGAAATACCTATCGGCTTCTATATCTGAAATGCCTATCGGCACCTGTTTTTAAAATGCCAATCGGCAACTATATCTGAAATGCCTATCGGCACCTATATCTGAAATGCCTATCGGCATCAATTTTTGAAATGCCTATCGGAAACTACATCTAAAATGCCTATCAGCACCTATATTTGAAATGCCTATCGGCAACCATATCTGGAATGCCTATCGGCACCTATATTTGAAATGCCTATCGGCTTCTATATCTGAAATGCCTATCGACACCTATTTTTAAAATGCCAATCGGCAACTATATCTGAAATGCCTATCGGCACCTATATCTGAAATGCCTATCGGTACCTATTTTTGAAATTCCTATCGGAAACTACATCTGAAATGCCTATCAGCACCTATATTTGAAATGCCTATCGGCAACCATATCTGGAATGCCTATCGGCACCTATATCTGAAATGCCTTTCGGCATTTATATCTGAAATGCCTATCGACACCTATTTTTAAAATGCCAATCGGCAACTATATCTGAATTGCCTATCGGCACCTATATCTGAAATGCCTATCGGCACCAATTTTTGAAATGCCTATCGGAAACTACATCTGAAATGCCTATCAGCACCTATATTTGAAATGCCTATCGGCAACCATATCTTGAATGCCTATCGGCACCTATATTTGAAATGTCTATCGGCACCTATATCTGAAATGCCTATCGGCACCTATTTTTAAAATGCCAATCGGCAACTATATCTGAAATGCCTATCGGCACCTATATCTGAAATGCCTATCGGCACCAATTTTTGAAATGCCTATCGGAAACTACATCTGAAATGCCTATCAGCACCTATATTTGAAATGCCTATCGGCAACCATATCTGGAATGCCTATCGGCACCTATATTTTAAATGCCTATCGGCACCTATATCTGAAATGCCTATCGGCACCTATTTTTAAAATGCCAATCGGACACTATATCTGAAATGCCTATCGGCACCTATATCTGAAATTCCTATCGGCACCTATTTTTGAAATGCCTATCGGAAACTACATCTGAAATGCCTATCAGCACCTATATTTGAAATGCCTATCGGCAACCATATCTGGAATGCCAATCGGCAACTATATCTGAAATGCCTGTCGGCACCTATATCTGAAATGCCTATCGACACCTATTTTTAAAATGCCAATCGGCAACTATATCTGTAATGCCTATCGGCACCTATATCTGAAATGCCTATCGGCACCTATTTTTGAAATGCCTATTGGAACCTACATCTGAAATGCTTATCAGCACCAATATTTGAAATGCCTATCGGCAACCATATCTGAAATGCCTATCAGCACCTATATTTGAAATGCCTATCGGCAACCATATCTGGAATGCCTATCAGCACATATATTTGAAATGCCTATCGGCACCTATATCTGAAATGCCTATCGGCCCCTATTTTTAAAATGCCAATCGGCAACTATATCTGAAATGCCTATCGGCACCTATATCTGAAATGCCTATCGGCACCAATTTTTGAAATGCCTATCAGAAACTACATCTGAAATGCCTATCAGCACCTATATTTGATATGCCTATCGGCAACCATATCTGGAATGCCTATCGGCACCTATATTTGAAATGCCTATCGGCTTCTATATCTGAAAACCTTATCGACACCTATTTTTAAAATGCCAATTGGCAACTATTTCTGAAATGCCTATCGGCACCTATATCTGAAATGCCTATCGGTACCTATTTTTGAAATGCCTATCGGAAACTACATTTGAAATGCCTATCAGCACTTATATTTGAAATGCCTATCGGCAACCATATCTGGAATGCCTATCGGCACCTGTATTTGAAATGCCAAACGGCTTCTATATCTGAAATGCCTATCGGCACCTATTTTTAAAATGCCAATCGGCAACTATATCTGAAATGCCTATCGGCACCTATATCTGAAATGCCTATCGGCATCAATTTTTGATATGCCTATCGGAAACTACATCTGAAATGCCTATCTGCTTCTAAATTTGAAATGCCTATCGGCAACCATATCTGGAATGCCTATCGACACCTATATTTGAAATACCTATCGGCTTCTATATCTGAAATGCCTATCGACACCTATTTTTAAAATGCCAATCGGCAACTATATCTGAAATGCCTATCAGCACCTATATCTGAAATGCCTATCGGCATCAATTTTTGAAATGCCTATCGGAAACTACATCTAAAATGCCTATCAGCACCTATATTTGAAATGCCTATCGGCAACCATATCTGGAATGCATATCGGCACCTATATTTGAAATGCCTATCGGCTTCTATATCTGAAATGCCTATCGGCACCTATTTTTAAAATGCCAATCGGCAACTATATCTGAAATGCCTATCGGCACCTATATCTGAAATGCCTATCGGCACCAATTTTTGAAATGCCTATCGGAAACTACATCTGAAATGCCTATCAGCACCTATATTTGAAATGCCTATCGGCAACCATATCTGGAATGCCTATCGACACCTATATTTGAAATGCCTATCGGCACCTATATCTGAAATGCCTATCGGCACCTATTTTTAAAATGCCAATCGGCAACTACATCTGAAATGCCTATCGGCACCTATATCTGAAATACCTATCGGCACCTATTTTTGAAATGCCTATCGGAAACTACATCTGAAATGCCTATCAGCACCTATATTTGAAATGCCTATCGGCAACCATATCTGAAATGCCTATCAGCACCTATATTTGAAATGCCTATAGGCAACCATATCTGGAATGCCAATCGGCAACTATATCTGAAATGCCTGTCGGCACCTATATCTGAAATGCCTATCGACACCTATTTTTAAAATGCCAATCGGCTACTATATCTGTAATGCCTATCGGCACCTATATCTGAAATGCCTATCGCCACCTATTTTTGAAATGCCTATCGGAAACCACATCTGAAATGCTTATCAGCACCAATATTTGAAATGCCTATCCGCAACCATATCTGAAATGCCTATCAGCACCTATATTTGAAATGCCTATCGGCAACCATATCTGGAATGCCTATCGGCACCTATATTTGAAATGCCTATCGGCACCTATATCTGAAGTGCCTATCGGCACCTATTTTTAAAATGCCAATCGGCAACTATATCTGAAATGCCTATCGGCACCTATATCTGAAATGCCTATCGGCACCAATTTTTGAAATGCCTATCGGAAACTACATCTGAAATGCCTATCAGCACATATATTTGATATGCCTATCGGCAACCATATCTGGAATGCCTATCGGCACCTATATTTGAAATGCCTATCGGCTTCTATATCTGAAATCCCTATCGACACCTATTTTTAAAATGCCAATTCGCAACTATTTCTGAAATGCCTATCGGCACCTATATCTGAAATGCCTATCGGTACCTATTTTTGAAATGCCTATCGGAAACTACATTTGAAATGCCTATCAGCACTAATATTTGAAATGCCTATCGACAACCATATCTGGAATGCCTATCGGCACCTATATTTGAAATGCCAAACGGCTTCTATATCTGAAATGCCTATCGGCACCTAGTTTTAAAATGCCAATCGGCAACTATATCTGAAATGCCTATCGGCACCTATATCTGAAATGCCTATCGGCACCTATTTTTGAAATGCCTATCGGAAACTACATCTGAAATGCCTATCAGCACCTATATTTGAAATGCCTATCGGCAACCATATCTGGAATGCCAATCGGCAACTATATCTGAAATGCCTGTTGGCACCTATATCTGAAATGCCTATCGACACCTATTTTGAAAATGCCAATCGGCAACTATATCTGTAATGCCTATCGGCACCTTTATCTGAAATGCCTATCGGCACCTATTTTTGAAAGGCCTATTGGAAACTACATCTGAAATGCTTATCAGCACCAATATTTGAAATGCCTATCGGCAACCATATCTGAAATGCCTATCAGCACCTATATATAAAATGTCTATCGGCAACAATATCTGGAATGCCTATCGGCACCTATATTTGAAATGCCTATCGGCACCTATATCTGAAATGCCTATCGGCACCTATTTTTAAAATGCCAATCGGCAACTATATCTGAAATGCCTATCGGCACCTATATCTGAAATGCCTATCGGCACCAATTTTTGAAATGCCTAACGGAAACTACATCTGAAATGCCTATCAGCACCTATATTTGATATGCCTATCGGCAACCATATCTGGAATGCCTATCGGCACCTATATTTGAAATGCCTATCGGCTTCTATATCTCAAATGCCTATCGGCACCTAGTTTTAAAAAGCCAAACGGCAACTATAACTGAAATGCCTATCGGCACCTATATCTGAAATGCTTATCGGCACCTATTTTTGAAATGCCTTTCGGAAACTACATCTGAAATGCCTATCTGCTCCCAAATTTGAAATGCCTATCGGCAACCATATCTGGAATGCCTATCGACACCTATATTTAAATACCTATCGGCTTCTATATCTGAAATGCCTATCGGCACCTGTTTTTAAAATGCCAATCGGCAACTATATCTGAAATGCCTATCGGCACCTATATCTGAAATGCCTATCGGCATCAATTTTTGAAATGCCTATCGGAAACTACATCTAAAATGCCTATCAGCACCTATATTTGAAATGCCTATCGGCAACCATATCTGGAATGCCTATCGGCACCTATATTTGAAATGCCAAACGGCTTCTATATCTGAAATGCCTATCGGCACCGGGTTTTAAAATGCCAAACGGCAACTATATCTGAAATGCCTATCGGCACCTATTTTTGAAATGCCTATCGGAAACTACATCTGAAATGCCTATCAGCACCTATATTTGAAATGCCTATCGGCAACCATATCTGGAATGCCTATCGGCACCTATATTTGAAATGCCTATCGGCTTCTATATCTGAAATGCCTATCGGCACCTATTTTTAAAATGCCAATCAGCAACTATATCTGTAATGCCTATCAGCACCTATATCTGAAATGCCTATCGGCACCTATTTTTGAAATGCCTATCGGAAACTACATCTGAAAAGCTTATCAGCACCAATATTTGAAATGCCTATCGGCAACCATATCTAAAAGGCCTATCGACACCTATATTTGAATTACTTATCGGCTTCTATCTCTGAAATGCCTATCGGCACCTATTTTTAAAATGCCAATCGGCACCTATATCTGAAATGCCAATCGGCACCAATTTTTGAAATGCCTATCGGAAACTACATCTGAAATGCCTATCAGCACCTATATTTGAAATGCCTATCGGCAACCATATCTGGAATGCCTATCGGCACCTATAACTGAAATGCCTTTCGGCATTTATATCTATAATGCCTATCGACACCTATTTTTAAAATGCCAATCGGCAACTATATCTGAAATGCCTATCGGCACCATTATCTGAAATGCCTATCGGCACCAATTTTTGAAATGCCTATCGGAAACTATATCTGAAATGCCTATCGGCACCTATATCTGAAATGCCTATCGACACCTATTTTTAAAATGCCAATCGGCAACTATATCTGTAATGCCTATCGGCACCTATATTTGAAATGCCTATCGGCTTCTATATCTGAAATGCCTATCGGCACCTATTTTTAAAATGCCAATCGGCAACTATATCTGAAATGCCTATCGGCACCTATATCTGAAATGCCTATCGACACCTATTTTTGAAATGCCTATCGGAAACTACATCTGAAATGCCTATCAGCACCTATATTTGAAATGCCTATCGGCAACCATATCTGGAATGCCTATCGGCACCTATATTTGATATGCCTATCGGCTTCTATATCTGAAATGCCTATCAGCACCTATTTTTAAAATGCCAATCGGCAACTATATCTGTAATGCCTATCGGCACCTATATCTGAAATGCCTATCGGCACCTATTTTTGAAATGCCTATCGGAAACTACATCTGAAATGCTTATCAGCACCAATATTTGAAATGCCTATCGGCAACCATATCTGAAAGGCCTATCGACACCTATATTTGAAATACTTATCGGCTTCTATCTCTGTAATGCCTATCGGCACCTATTTTTAAAATGCCAATCGGCAACTATATCTGAAATGCCTATCGGCACCTATATCTGAAATGCCTATCGACACCTATTTTTGAAATGCCTATCTGAAACTACATCTGAAATGCTTATCAGCACCAATATTTGAAATGCCTATCGGCAACCATATCTGAAAGGCCTATCGACACCTATATTTGAAATACTTATCGGCTTCTATCTCTGTAATGCCTATCGGCACCTATTTTTAAAATGCCAATCGGCAACTATATCTGAAATGCCTATCGGCACCTATATCTGAAATGCCAATCGGCACTAATTTTTGAAATGCCTATCGGAAACTACATCTGAAATGCCTATCAGCACCTATATTTGAAATGCCTATCGGCAACCATATCTGGAATGCCTATCGGCACCTATATCTGAAATGCCTTTCGGCATTTATATCTGAAATGCCTATCGACACTTATTTTTAAAATGTCAATCTGCAAATATATCTGAAATGCCTATCGGCACCTATATCTGAAATGCCTATCGGCACCAATTTTTAAAATGCCTATCGGAAACTACATCTGAAATGCTTATCAGCACCTATATTTGAAATGCCTATCGGCAACCATATCTGGAATGCATATCGGCACCTATATTTGAAATGCCTATCGGCTTCTATATCTGAAATGCCTATCGGCACCTATTTTTAAAATGCCAATCGGCAACTATATCTGAAATGCCTATCGCACCTATATGTAAAATGCCTATCGGCACCTATTTTTGAAATGCCTATCGGAAACTACATCTGAAATGCCTATCAGCACCTATATTTGAAATGCCTATCGGCAACCATATTTGGAATGCTTATCGGCACCTATATTTGAAATGCCTATCGGCTTCTATATCTGATATGCCTATCGGCACCTATATCTGAAATGCCTATCGGCACCTATTTTTGAAATGCCTATCGGAAACTACATCTAAAATGCCTATCAGCACCCATTTTTAAAATGCCAATCGGCAACTATATCTGAAATGCCTATCGGCACCTATATCTGAATTGCCTATCGGCACCTATTTTTAAAATGCCTATCGGAAACTACATCTGAAATGCCTATCAGCACCTATATTTTAAATGCCTATCGGGAACCATATCTGAAATGCCTATCGACACCTATATTTGAAATACCTATCGGCTTCTATATCTGAAATGCCTATCGGCACTTATTTCTAAAATGCCAATCGGCAACTATATCTGAAATGCCTATCGGCACCTATATCCGAAATGCCTATCGGCACCAATTTTTGAAATGCCTATCGGAAACTACATCTGAAATGCCTATCAGCACCTATATTTGAAATGCCTATCGGCAACCATATCTGGAATGCCTATCGGCACCTATATTTGAAATGCCTATCGGCTTCTATATCTGAAATCCCTATCGACACCTATTTTTAAAATGCCAATTGGCAACTATTTCTGAAATGCCTATCGGCACCTATATCTGAAATGCCTATCGGTACCTATTTTTGAAATGCCTATCGGAAACTACATCTGAAATGCCTATCAGCACTTATATTTGAAATGCCTATTGGCAACCATATCTGGAATGCCTATCGGCACCTATATTTGAAATGCCAAACGGCTTCTATATCTGAAATGCCTATCGGCACGTAGTTTTAAAATGCCAATCGGCAACTATATCTGAAATGCCTATCGGCACCTATATCTGAAATGCCTATCGGCACCTATTTTTGAAATGCCTTTCTGAAACTACATCTGAAATGCCTATCTGCTCCTAAATTTGAAATGCCTATCGGCAACCATATCTGGAATGCCAATCGGCAACTAAATCTGAAATGCCTATCGGCACCTATATCTGAAATGCCTATCGACAACTATTTTTAAAATGCCAATCGGCAACTATATCTGTAATGCCTATCGGCACCTATATCTGAAATGCACATCGGCACTTATTTTTGAAATGCCTATCGGAAACTACATCTGAAATGCTTATCAGCACCAATATTTGAAAAGCCTATTGGCAACCATATCTGGAATGCCTATCGGCACCTATATTTGAAATGCCTATCGGCTTCTATATCTGAAATGCCTATCGGCACCTATTTTTGAAATGCCAATTGGCAACTATATCTGAAATGCCTATCGGCACCTATTTTTGTAATGCCTATGGGAAACTACATCTGAAATGCCTATCAGGACCTATATTTGAAATGCCTATCGGCAACCATATCTGAAATGCCTATCGGCACCTATATTTGAAATGCCTATCAGCATCTATATCTGAAATGCCTATCGGCACCTATTTTTAAAATGCCAATCGGCAACTATATCTGAAATGCCTATCGGCACCAATATCTGAAATGCCTATCGGCACCTATTTTTGAAATGCCTATCAGAAACTACATCTGAAATGCCTATCAGCACCTATATTTGAAATGCCTATCGGCAACCATATCTGGAATGCACATCGGCACCTATATTTGATATGCCTATCGGCTTCTATATCTGAAATGCCTATCGGCACCTATTTTTAAAATGCCAATCGGCAACTATATCTGAAATGCCTATCGCACCTATATCTAAAATGCCTATCGGCACCTATTTTTGAAATGCCTATAGGAAACTACATCTGAAATGCCTATCAGCACCTATATTTGAAATGTCTATCGGCAACCATATCTGGAATGCCTATCGGCACCTATGTTTGAAATGCCTATCGGCACCAATTTTTGAAATGCCTATCGGAAACTACATCTGAAATGCCTATCAGCACCTATATTTGAAATGCCTATCGGCAACCATATCTGGAATGCCTATCGGCACCTATATTTGAAATGCCTATCGGCTTCTATATCTGAAATCCCTATCGACACCTATTTTTAAAATGCCAATTGGCAACTATTTCTGAAATGCCTATCGGTACCTATATCTGAAATGCCTATCGGTACCTAATTTTGAAATGCCTATCGGAAACTACATCTAAAATGCCTATCAGCACTTATATTTGAAATGCCTATCGGCAACCATATCTGAAATGCCTATCGGCACCTATATCTGAAATGCCTATCGGTACCTATTTTTGGAATGCCTATCGGAAACTACATCTGAAATGCCTATCTGGTCCTAAATTTGAAATGCCTATCGGCAACCATATCTGGAATGCCTATCGCCACCTATATTTGAAATGCCTATCGGCTTCTATATCTGAAATGCCTATCGACACCTATTTTTAAACAGCCAATCGGCAACTATATCTGAAATGCCTATCGGCACCAATATCTGAAATGCCTATCGGCACCTATTTTTGAAATGCCTATCGGAAACTACATCTGAAATGCCTATCAGCACCTATATTTGAAATGCCTATCGGCAACCATATCTGGAATGCCTATCGGCACCTATATCTGAAATGCCTATCGGCACCTATTTTTGAAATGTTTATCGGAAACTACATCTGAAATGCCTATCGACACCTATTTTTAAAATGCCAATCGGCAACTATATCTGTAATGCCTATCGGCACCTATATCTGAAATGCCTATCGCCACCTATTTTTGAAATGCCTATCGGAAACTACATCTGAAATGCTTATCAGCACCAATATTTGAAATGCCTATCGGCAACCATATCTGAAATGCCTATCGACACCTATATTTGAAATACCTATCGGCTTCTATCTCTGAAATGCCTATCGGCACCTATTTTTAAAATGCCAATCGGCAACTATATTTGAAATGCCTATCGGCACCTATATTTGAAATGCCTATCGGCACCTATATTTGAAATGCCTATCGGCACCAATTTTTGAAATGCCTATCGGAAACTACATCTGAAATGCCTATCAGCACCTATATTTGAAATGCCTATCGGCAACCATATCTGGAATGCCTATCGGCACCTATTTTTAAAATGCCAATCGGCAACTATATCTGTAATGCCTATCGGCACCTATATCTGAAATGCCTATCGGCACCTATTTTTGAAATGCCTATCGGAAACTACAACTGAAATGCCTATCAGCAGCAATATTTGAAATGCCTATCAGCAACCATATCTGAAATGCCTATCGACACCTATATTTGAAATACCTATCGGCTTCTATATCTGAAATGCCTATCGGCACCTATTTTTAAAATGCCAATCGGCAACTATATCTGAAATGCCTATCGGCACCTATATCTGAAATGCCTATCGGCACCAATTTTTGAAATGCCTATCAGAAACTACATCTGAAATGCCTATCAGCACCTATATTTGAAATGCCTATCGGCAACCATATCTGGAATGCAAATCGGCACCTATATTTGAAATGCCTATCGGCTTCTATATCTGAAATGCCTATCGGCACCTATTTTTAAAATGCCAATCGGCAACTATTTCTGAAATGCCTATCGCACCTATATCTAAAATGCCTATCGGCACCTATTTTTGAAATGCCTATAGGAAACTACATCTGAAATGCCTATCAGCACCTATATTTGAAATGCCTATCGGCAACCATATCTGGAATGCCTATCGGCACCTATATTTGAAATGCCTATCGGCTACAATATCTGAAATGCCTACCGGCACCTATTTTTAAAATGCCAATCGGCAACTATATCTGAAATGCCTATCGACACCTATATTTGAAATGCCTATCTGCAACTATATTTTAAATGCCTATCGGCAAATATATCTGAAATGCCTATCGGCACCTATATCTGAAATGCCTATCGGCACCTATTTTTGAAATGCCTTTCGGAAAATACATCTGAAATGCCTATCTGCTCCTATATTTGAAATGCCTATCGGCAACCATATCTGAAATGCCTATCGACACCCATATTTGAAATACCTATCGGCTTCTATATCTGAAATGCCTATCGGCACCTGTTTTTAAAATGCCAATCGGCAACTATATCTGAAATGCCTATCGGCACCTATATCTATCGGCATCAGTTTTTGAAATGCCTATCGGATTCTACATCTAAAATGCCTATCAGCACCTATATTTGAAATGCCTATCGACAACCATATCTGGAATGCCTATCGGCACCTATATTTGAAATGCCTATCGGCTTCTATATCTGAAATGCCTATCGGCACCTATTTTTAAAATGCCAATCGGCAACTATATCTGAAATGCCTATCGGCACCAATATCTGAAATGCCTATCGGCACCTATTTTTGAAATGCCTATCGGAAACTACATTTGAAATGCCTATCAGCACCTATATTTGAAATGCCTATCGGCAACCACATTAGAAATGCCTATCGGCACCTATATCTGAAATGCCTTTCGGCATTTATATCTGAAATGCCTATCGACACCTATATTTGAAATGCCTATCGGCACCTATATTTTAAATGCCTATCGGCAAATATATCTGAAATGCCTATCGGCACCTATATTTAAAATACCTATCGGCTTCTATATCTGAAATGCCTATCGGCACCTATTTTTAAAATGCCAATCGGCAACTATATCTGAAATGCCTATCGGCACCTATATCTGAAATGCCTATCGGCACCAATTTTTGAAATGCCTATCGGAAACTACATTTTAAATGCCTATCAGCACCTATATTTGAAATGCCTATCGGCAACCATATCTGGAATGCTTATCGGCACCTATATTTGAAATGCCTATCGGCTTCTATATCTGAAATGCCTATCGGCACCTATTTTTAAAATGCCAATCGGCAACTATATCTGAAGTGCCTATCGGCACCTATATGTCAAATACCTACCGGCACCTATTTTTGAAATGCCTATCGAAAACTACATCTGAAATGCCTATCAGCACCTATATTTGAAATGCCTATCGGCAACCACATTGGAAATGCCTATCGGCACCTATATCTTAAATGCCTTTCGGCATTTATATCTGAAATGCCTATCGACACCTATATTTAAAATGCCTATCGGCACCTATATTTTAAATGCCTATCGGCAAATATATCTGAAATGCCTATCGGCACCTATATCTGAAATGCCTATCGGCACCTATTTTTGAAATGCCTTTCGGAAAATACATCTGAAATGCCTATCTGCTCCTATAATTGAAATGCCTATCGGCAACCATATCTGAAATGCCTATCGACACCCATATTTGAAATACCTATCGGCTTCTATATCTAAAATGCCTATCGGCACCTGTTTTTAAAATGCCAATCGGCAACTATATCTGAAATGCCTATCGGCACCTATATCTGAAATGCCTATCGGCACCTATTTTTGAAATGCCTTTTGGAAACTACATCTGAAATGCCTATCTGCTCCTATATTGAAATGCCTTTTGGCAACCATATCTGAAATGCCTATCGACACCTATATTTTAAATACCTATCGGCTTCTATATCTGAAATGCCTATCGGCACCTGTTTTTAAAATGCCAATTGGCAACTATATCTGAAATGCCTATCGGCACCTATATCTGAAATGCCTATCGGCACCAATTTTTGAAATGCCTATCGGAAACTACATTTTAAATGCCTATCAGCACCTATATTTGAAATGCCTATCGGCAACCATATCTGGAATGCTTATCGGCACCTATATTTGAAATGCCTATCGGCTTCTATATCTGAAATGCCTATCGGCACCTATTTTTAAAATGCCAATCGGCAACTATATCTGAAGTGCCTATCGGCACCTATATGTCAAATACCTACCGGCACCTATTTTTGAAATGCCTATCGAAAACTACATCTGAAATGCCTATCAGCACCTATATTTGAAATGCCTATCGGCAACCACATTAGAAATGCCTATCGGCACCTATATCTTAAATGCCTTTCGGCATTTATATCTGAAATGCCTATCGACACCTATATTTAAAATGCCTATCGGCACCTATATTTTAAATGCCTATCGGCAAATATATCTGAAATGCCTATCGGCACCTATATCTGAAATGCCTATCGGCACCTATTTTTGAAATGCCTTTCGGAAAATACATCTGAAATGCCTATCTGCTCCTATAATTGAAATGCCTATCGGCAACCATATCTGAAATGCCTATCGACACCCATATTTGAAATACCTATCGGCTTCTATATCTAAAATGCCTATCGGCACCTGTTTTTAAAATGCCAATCGACAACTATATCTGAAATGCCTATCGGCACCTATATCTGAAATGCCTATCGGCATCAATTTTTGAAATGCCTATCGAAAACTACATCTAAAATGCCTATCAGCACCTATATTTGAAATGCCTATCGGCAACCATATCTGGAATGCCTATCGGCACCTATATTTGAAATGCCTATCGGCTTCTATACCTGAAATGCCTATCGGCACCTATTTTTAAAATGCCAATTGGCAACTATATCTGAAATGCCTATCGGCACCTATATCTGAAATGCCTATCGGCACCTATTTTTGAAATGCCTATCGGAAACAACATCTGAAATGCCTATCAGCACCTATATTTGAAATGCCTATCGGCAACCATATCTGGAATGCCTATCGGCACCTATATTTGAAATGCCTATCGGCTTCTATATCTGAAATGCCTATCGGCACCTATTTTTAAAATGCCAATCGGCAACTATATCTGAAATGCCTATCGTCACCAATATCTGAAATGCCTATCGGCACCTATTTTTGAAATGCCTATCGGAAACTACATCTGAAATGCCTATCAGCACCTATATTTGAAATGCCTATCGGCAACCATATCTGAAATGCCTATCGACACCTATATTTGAAATACCTATCGGCTTCTATATCTGAAATGCCTATCGGCACCTATTTTTAAAATGCCAATCGGCAACTATATCTGAAATGCCTATCGGCACCTATATCTGAAATGCCTATCGGCACCAATTTTTGAAATGCCTATCGGAAACCACATCTGAAATGCCTATCAGCACCTATATTTAAAATGCCTATCGGCAAACATATCTGGGGTGCCTATCGGCACCTATATTTGAAATGCCTATCGGCTTCTATATCTGAAATGCCAATCGGCAACTATTTTGGAAATGCCTATTGGAAACTACATCTAAAATGCCTATCGGCACCTATTTTTAAAATGCCAATCGGCAACTATATTTGAAATGCCTATCGGCACCTATATCTGAAATGCCTATCGGCACCTATTTTTGAAATGCCTATCGGAAACTACATCTGAAATGCCTATCAGCACCTATATTTGAAATGCCTATCGGCAAACATATCTGGAATGCCTATCGGCACCTATATTTGAAATGCCTATCGGCACCTATATCTGAAATGCCTATCGGCACCTATTTTTAAAATGCCTATCGGCACCTATATCTGAAATGCCTTTCGGCATTTATATCTGAAATGCCTATCGACACCTATTTTTAAAATGCCAATCGGCAACTATATCTGAAATGCCTATCGGCACCTATATCTGAAATGCCTATCGGCACCTATATCTGAAATGCCTATCGGCACCAATTTTTGAAATGCCTATCGGAAACTATATCTGAAATGCCTATCGGCACCTATATCTGAAATGCCTATCGACACCTATTTTTAAAATGCCAATCGGCAACTATATCTGTAATGCCTATCGGCACCTATATTTGAAATGCGTATCGGCTTCTATATCTGAAATGCCTATCGGCACCTATATCTGAAATGCCTATCGGCACCAATTTTTGAAATGCCTATCGGAAACTATATCTGAAATGCCTATCGGCACCTATATCTGAAATGCCTATCGGCACCAATTTTTGAAATGCCTATCGGAAACTATATCTGAAATGCCTATCGGCACCTATATCTGAAATGCCTATCGACACCTATTTTTAAAATGCCAATCGGCAACTATATCTGTAATGCCTATCGGCACCTATATTTGAAATGCGTATCGGCTTCTATATCTGAAATGCCTATCGGCACCTATATTTGAAATGCCTATCGGCAACCATACCTGGAATGCCTATCGGCACCTATATTTGAAATGCCTATCGACTTCTATATCTGAAATGCCTATCGGCACCTATTTTTAAAATGCCAATCGGCAACTATATCTGTAATGCCTATCGGCACCTATATTTGAAATGCCTATCGGCTTCTATATCTGAAATGCCTATCGGCACCTATTTTTAAAATGCCAATCGGCAACTATATCTGAAATGCCTATCGGCACCTATATCTGAAATGCCTATCGGCACCTATTTTTGAAATGCCTATCGGAAACTACATCTGAAATGCCTATCAGCACCTATATTTGAAATGCCTATCGGCAACCATATCTGGTAAGCCTATCGGCACCTATATTTGAAATGCCTATCGGCTTCTATATCTGAAATGCCTATCGACACCTATTTTTAAAATGCCAATCGGCAACTATATCTGTAATGCCTATCGGCACCTATATCTGAAATGCCTATCGGCACCTATTTTTGAAATGTCTATCGGAAACTACATCTGAAATGCTTATCAGCACCAATATTTGAAATGCCTATCGGCAACCGCATCTGAAAGGCCTATCGACACCTATATTTGAAATACTTATCGGCTTCTATCTCTGAAATGCCTATCGGCACCTATTTTTAAAATGCCAATCAGCAACTATATCTGAAATGCCTATCGGCACCTATATCTGAAATGCCAATCGACAACAATTTTTGAAATGCCTATCGGAAACTACATCTGAAATGCCTATCAGCACCTATATTTAAAAATGCCTATCGGCAACCATATCTGGAATGCCTATCGGCACCTATATCTGAAATGCCTTTCGGCATTTATATCTGAAATGCCTATCGACACCTATTTTTAAAATGCCAATCGGCAACTATATCTGTAATGCCTATCGGCACCTATATCTGAAATGCCTATCGGCACCTATTTTTGAAATGCCTATCGGAAACTACATCTGAAATGCCTATCAGCACCTATATTTGAAATGCCTATCGGCAACCATATCTGGAAAGCCTATCGGCACCTATATCTGAAATGCCTTTCGGCATTTATATCTGAAATGCCTATCGACACCTATTTTTAAAATGTCAATCGGCAAATATATTTGAAATGCCTATCGGCACCTATATCTGAAATGCCTATCGGCACCAATTTTTGAAATGCCTATCGGAAACTACATCTGAAATGCCTAGCAGCACCTATATTTGAAATGCCTATCGGCAACCATATCTGGAATGCCTATCGGCACCTATATTTGAAATGCCTATCGGCTTCTATATCTGAAATGCCTATCGGCACCTATTTTTAAAATGCCAATCGGCAACTATATCTGAAATGACTATCGGCACCTATATCTGAAATGCCTATCGGCACCTATTTTTGAAATGCCTATCGGAAACTACATCTGAAATGCCTATCAGCACCTATATTTGAAATGCCTATCGGCAACCATATCTGGAATGCCAATCGGCAACTATATCTGAAATGCCTATCGGCACCTATATCTGAAATGCCTATCCGCACCTATATCTGAAATGCCTATCGACACCTATTTTTAAAATGCCAATCGGCAACTATATCTGTAATGCCTATCGGCACCTATATCTGAAATGCCTATCGGCACTAATTTTTGAAATGCCTATCGGAAACTACATCTGAAATGCCTAGCAGCACCTATATTTGAAATGCCTATCGGCAACCATATCTGGAATGCCTATCGGCACCTATATTTGAAATGCCTATCGGCTTCTATATCTGAAATGCCTATCGACACCTATTTTAAAATGCCAATTGGCAACTATATCTGAAATGCCTATCGGCACCTATATCTGAAATGCCTATCGGTACCTATTTTTGAAATGCCTATCAGAAACTACATCTGAAATGCCTATCAGCACTTATATTTGAAATGCCTATCGGCAACCATATCTGGAATGCCTATAGGCACCTATTTTTGAAATGCCTATCGGCTTCTATATCTGAAATGCCCATCGGCACCTATTTTTAAAATGCCAATCGGCAACTATATCTGAAATGCCTATCGGCACCTATATCTGAAATGCCTATCGGCACCTATTTTTGAAATGCCTTTTGGAAACTACATCTGAAATGCCTATCTGCTCCTATATTGAAATGCCTTTTGGCAACCATATCTGAAATGCCTATCGACACCAATATTTGAAACGCCTATCAGCAACCATATCTGAAATGCCTATCGGCACCTATATTTGAAATACTTATCGGCTTCTATATCTGAAATGCCTATCGGCACCTATTTTTAAAATGCCAATCGGCAACTATATCTGAAATGCCTATCGGCACCTATATCTGAAATGCCTATCGGCACCAATTTTTGAAATGCCTATCGGAAACTACATCTGAAATGCCTATCAGCACCTATATTTGAAATGCCTATCGGCAACCATATCTGGAATGCACATCGGCACCTATATTTGAAATGCCTATCGGCTTCTATATCTGAAATACCTATCGGCACCTATTTTTAAAATGCCAATCGGCAACTATATCTGAAATGCCTATCGCACCTATATCTAAAATGCCTATCGGCACCTATTTTTGAAATGCCTATCGGAAACTACATCTAAAATGCCTATCAGCACCTATATTTGAAATGCCTATCGGCAACCATATCTGGAATGCCTATCGGCACCTATATTTGAAATGCCTATCGGCTTCTATATCTGAAATCCCTATCGACACCTATTTTTAAAATGCCAATTGGCAACTATATCTGAAATGCCTATCGGCACCTATATCTGAAATGCCTATCGGCACCAATTTTTGAAATGCCTATCGGAAACTACATCTGAAATGCCTATCAGCACCTATATTTGAAATGCCTTTCGGCAACCATATCTGAAATGCACATCGGCACCTATATTTGAAATGCCTATCGGCTTCTATATCTGAAATGCCTATCGGCACCTATTTTTAAAATGCCAATCGGCAACTATATCTGAAATGCCTATAGCACCTATATCTAAAATGCCTATCGGCACCTATTTTTGAAATGCCTATCGGAAACTACATCTAAAATGCCTATCAGCACCTATATTTGAAATGCCTATCGGCAACCATATCTGGAATGCCTATCGGCACCTATATCTGAAATGCCTTTTGGCATTTATATCTGAAATGCCTATCGACACTTATTTTTAAAATGTCAATCGGCAAATATATCTGAAATGCCTATCGGCACCTATATCTGAATTGCCTATCGGCACCAATTTTTGAAATGCCTATCGGAAACTACATCCGAAATGCCTATCAGCACCTATATTTGAAATGCCTATCGGCAACCATATCTGGAATGCATATCGGCACCTATATTTGAAATGCCTATCGGCTTCTATATCTGAAATGCCTATCGGCACCTATTTTTAAAATGCCAATCGGCAACTATATCTGAAATGCCTATCGCACCTATATCCTAAATGCCTATCGGCACCTATTTTTGAAATGCCTATCGGAAACTACATCTGAAATGCCTATCAGCACCTATATTTGAAATGCCTATCGGCTTCTATATCTGAAATGCCTATCGGCACCTGTTTTTAAAATGCCAATCGGCAACTATATCTGAAGTGCCTATCGGCACCTATATCTGAAATGCCTATCGGCACCTATTTTTGAAATGCCTATCGAAAACTACAACTGAAATGCCTATCAGCACCTTTATTTGAAATGCCTATCGGCAACCACATCAGGAATGCCTATCGGCACCTATATCTGAAATGCCTTTCGGCATTTATATCTGAAATGCCTATCGACACCTATATTTGAAATGCCTATCGGCACCTATATTTTAAATGCCTATCGGCAAATATATCTGATATGCCTATCGGCACCTATATCTGAAATGCCTATCGGCACCTATTTTTGAAATGCCTATCGGAAACTACATCTGAAATGCCTATCGGCACCCATTTTTAAAATGCCAATTGGCAACCTTATCTGAAATGCCTATCGGCACCTATATCTGAAATGCCTATCGGCACCTATTTTTAAAATGCCTATCGGAAACTACATCTGAAATGCCTATCAGCACCTATATTTGAAATGCCTATCGGCAACCATATCTGAAATGCCTATCGACACCTATATTTGAAATACCTATCGGCTTCTATATCTGAAATGCCTATCGGCACTTATTTCTAAAATGCCAATCGGCAACTATATCTGAAATGCCTATCGGCACCTATATCTGAAATGCCTATCGGCACCAATTTTTGAAATGCCTATCGGAAACTACATCTGAAATGCCTATCAGCACCTATATTTAAAATGCCTATCGGCAACCATATCTAGAATGCCTATCGGCACCTATATTTGAAATGCCTATCGGCTTCTATATCTGAAATCCCTATCGACACCTATTTTTAAAATGCCAATTGGCAACTATTTCTAAAATGCCTATCGGCACCTATATCTGAAATGCCTATCGGTACCTATTTTTGAAATGCCTATCGGAAACTACATCTAAAAATGCCTATCAGCACTTATATTTAAAATGCCTATCGGCAACCATATCTGGAATGCCTATCGGCACCTATATTTGAAATGCCAAACGGCTTCTATATCTGAAATGCCTATCGGCACCTAGTTTTAAAATGCCAATCGGCAACTATATCTGAAATGCCTATCGGCACCTATATCTGAAATGCCTATCGGCACCTATTTTTGAAATGCCTTTCTGAAACTGCATCTGAAATGCCTATCTGCTCCTAAATTTGAAATGCCTATCGGCAACCATATCTGGAATGCCTATCGGCACCTATATTTGAAATGCCTATCGGATTCTATATCTGAAATGCCTATCGACACCTATTTTTAAAATGCCATTCGGCAACTATATCTGAAATGCCTATCGGCACCTATATCTGAAATGCCTATCGGCACCTATTTTTGAAATGCCTATCGGAAACTACATCTGAAATGCCTATCAGCACCTATATTTGAAATGCCTATCGGCAACCCTATCTGGAATGCCTATCGGCACCTATATCTGAAATGCCTTTCGGCATTTATATCTGAAATGCCTATCGACACCTATTTTTTAAATGCCAATCGGCAACTATATCTGAAATGCCTATCGGCACCTATATCTGAAATGCCTATCGGTACCAATTTTTCAAATGCCTATCGGAAACTACATCTGAAATGCCTATCAGCACCTATATTTGAAATGCCTATCGGCAACCATATCTGGAATGCCTATCGGCACCTATATCTGAAATGCCTATCGGCACCTATTTTTGAAATGTTTATCGGAAACTACATCTGAAATGCCTATCAGCACCTATATTTGAAATGCCTATCGGCAACCATATCTGGAATGCCAATCGGCAACTATATCTGAAATGCCTATCGGCACCTATATCTGAAATGCCTATCGACACCTATTTTTAAAATGCCAATCGGCAACTATATCTGTAATGCCTATCGGCACCTATATCTGAAATGCCTATCGCCACCTATTTTTGAAATGCCTATCGGAAACTACATCTGAAATGCTTATCAGCACCAATATTTGAAATGCCTATCGGCAACCATATCTGAAATGCCTATCGACACCTATATTTGAAATACCTATCGGCTTCTATCTCTGAAATGCCTATCAGCACCTATATTTGAAATGCCTATCGGCAAACATATCTGGAATGCCTATCGGCACCTATATTTGAAATGCCTATCGGCACCTATATCTGAAATGCCTATCGGCACCTATTTTTAAAATGCCTATCGGCACCTATATCTGAAATGTTTTTCGGCATTTATATCTGAAATGCCTATCGACACCTATTTTAAAATGCCAATCGGCAACTATATCTGTAATGCCTATCGGCACCTATATCTGAAATGCCTATCGGCACCTATTTTTGAAATGCCTATCGAAAACTACAACTGAAATGCCTATCAGCACCAATATTTGAAATGCCTATCAGCAACCATATCTGAAATGCCTATCGAATCCTATATTTGAAATACCTATCGGCTTCTATATCTGAAATGCCTATCGGCACCTATTTTTAAAATGCCAATCGGCAACTATATCTGAAACGCCTATCGGCACCTATATCTGAAATGCCTATCGGCACCAATTTTTGAAATGCCTATCAGAAACTACATCTGAAATGCCTATCAACACCTATATTTGAAATGCCTATCGGCAACCATATCTGGAACGCACATCGGCACCTATATTTGAAATGCCTATCGGCTTTTATATCTGAAATGCCTATCGGCACCTATTTTTAAAATGCCAATCGGCAACTATATCTGAAATGCCTATCGCACCTATATCTAAAATGCCTATCGGCACCTATTTTTGAAATGCCTATAGGAAACTACATCTGAAATCCCTATCAGCACCTATATTTGAAATGCCTATCGGCAACCATATCTGGAATGCCTATCGGCACCTATATTTGAAATGCCTGTCGGCTTCTATATCTGAAATGCCTATCGGCACCTATTTTTAAAATGCCAATCGGCAACTATATCTGAAGTGCCTATCGGCACCTATATCTCAAATACCTACCGGCACCTATTTTTGAAATGCCTATCGAAAACTACATCTGAAATGCCTATCAGCACCTATATTTGAAATGCCTATCGGCAACCACATTAGAAATGCCTATCGGCACCTATATCTTAAATTTCTTCGGCATTTATATCTGAAATGCCTATCGACACCTATATTTAAAATGCCTATCGGCACCTATATTTTAAATGCCAATCGGCAAATATATCTGAAATGCCTATCGGCACCTATATCTGAAATGCCTATCGGCACCTATTTTTGAAATGCCTTTCGGAAAATACATCTGAAATGCCTATCTGCTCCTATATTTGAAATGCCTATCGGCAACCATATCTGAAATGCCTATCGACACCCATATTTTAAATACCTATCGGTTTCTATATCTGAAATGCCTATCAGCACCTGTTTTTAAGATGCCAATCGGCAACTATATCTGAAAAGCCTATCGGCACCTATATCTGAAATGCCTATCGGAATCAATTTTTGAAATGCCTATCGAAAACTACATCTAAAATGCCTATCAGCACCTATATTTGAAATGCCTATCGGCAACCATATCTGGAATGCCTATCGGCACCTATATTTGAAATGCCTATCGGCTTCTATATCTAAAATGCCTATCGGCACCTATTTTTAAAATGCCAATTGGCAACTATATCTGAAATGCCTATCGGCACCTATTTTTTAAATGCCTATCGGAAACAACATCTGAAATGCCTATCAGCACCTATATTTGAAATGCCTATCGGCAACCATATCTGGAATGCTATCGGCACCTATATTTGAAATGCCTATCGGCTTCTATATCTGAAATGCCTATCGGCACCTATTTTTAAAATGCCAATCGGCAACTATATCTGAAATGCCTATCGTCACCAATATCTGAAATGCCTATCGGCACCTATTTTTGAAATGCCTATCGGAAACTACATCTGAAATGCCTATCAGCACCTATATTTGAAATGCCTATCGGCAACCATATCTGAAATGCCAATCGACACCTATATTTGAAATGCCTATCGGCTTCTATATCTGAAATGCCTATCGACACCTATTTTTAAAATGCCAATCGGCAACTATATCTGAAATGCCTATCGGCACCTATATCTGAAATGCCTATCGGCACCAATTTTTGAAATGCCTATCGGAAACTACATCTGAAATGCCTATCAGCACCTATATTTAAAATGCCTATCGGCAACCATATCTGGAATGCACATCGGCACCTATATTTGAAATGCCTATCGGCTTCTATATCTGAAATGCCTATCGGCACCTATTTTTAAAATGCCAATCGGCAACTATATCTGAAATGCCTATCGCACCTATATCTAAAATGCCTATCGGCACCTATTTTTGAAATGCCTATCGGAAACTACATCTGAAATGCCTATCAGCACCTATATTTGAAATGCCTATCGGCAACCATATCTGGAATGCCTATCGGCACCTATATTTGAAATGCCTATCGGCTTCTATATCTGAAATCCCTATCGACACCTATTTTTAAAATGCCAATTGGCAACTATTTCTGAAATGCCTATCGGCACCTATATCTGAAATGCCTATCGGTACCTATTTTTGAAATGCCTATCGGAAACTACATCTGAAATGCCTATCAGCATCTATATTTGAAATGCCTATCGGCAACCATATCTGGAATGCCTATCGGCACCTATATCTGAAATGCCTTTCGGCATTTATATCTGAAATGCCTATCGACACTTATTTTTAAAATGTCAATCGGCAAATATATCTGAAATGCCTATCGGCACCTATATCTGAAATGCCTATCGGCACCAATTTTTGAAATGCCTATCGGAAACTACATCTGAAATGCCTATCAGCACCTATATTTGAAATGCCTATCGGCAACCATATCTGGAATGCATATCGGCACCTTTATTTGAAATGCCTATCGGCTTCTATATCTGATATGCCTATCGGCACCTATTTTTAAAATGCCAATCGGCAACTATATCTGAAATGCCTATCGCACCTATATCTAAAATGCCTATCGGCACCTATTTTTGAAATGCCTATCGGAAACTACATCTGAAATGCCTATCAGCACCTATATTTGAAATGCCTATCGGCAATCATATCTGGAATGCTTATCGGCACCTATATTTGAAATGCCTATCGGCTTCTATATCTGAAATGCCTATCGGCACCTATTTTTAAAATGCCAATCGGCAACTATATCTGAAGTGCCTATCGGCACCTATATTTGAAATGCTTATCGGCACCTATTTTTGAAATGCCTATCGAAAACTACATCTGAAATGCCTATCAGCACCTTTATTTGAAATGCCTATCGGCAACCACATCAGAAATGCCTATCGGCACCTATATCTGAAATGCCTTTCGGCATTTATATCTGAAATGCCTATCGACACCTATATTTGAAATGCCTATCGGCACCTATATTTTAAATGCCTATCGGCAAATATATCTGAAATGCCTATCGGCACCTATATCTGAAATGCCTATCGGCACCTATTTTTAAAATGCCTATCGGAAACTACATCTGAAATGCCTATCAGCACCTATATTTGAAATGCCTATCGGCAACCATATCTGAAATGCCTATCGACACCTATATTTGAAATACGTATCGGCTTCTATATCTTAAATGCCTATCGGCACTTATTTCTAAAATGCCAATCGGCAACTATATCTGAAATGCCTATCGGCGCCTATATCTGAAATGCCTATCGGCACCAATTTTTGAAATGCCTATCGGAAACTACATCTGAAATGCCTATCAGCACCTATATTTGAAATGCCTATCGGCAACTATATCTGGAATGCCTATCGGCACCTATATTTGAAATGCCTATCGGCTTCTATATCTGAAATCCCTATCGACACCTATTTTTAAAATGCCAATTGGCAACTATATCTGTAATGCCTATCGGCACCTATATCTGAAATGCCTATCGGCAATTATTTTTGAAATGCCTATCGGAAACTACATCTGAAATGCCTATCAGCACCAATATTTGAAATGCCTATCGGCAACCATATCTGGAATGCCTATCGGCACTTATATTTGAAATGCCAAACAGCTTCTATATCTGAAATGCCTATCGGCACCTAGTTTTAAAATGCCAATCGGCAACTATATCTGAAATGCCTATCGGCACCTATATCTGAAATGCCTATCGGCACCTATTTTTGAAATGCCTTTCTGAAACTACATCTGAAATGCCTATCTGCTCCTAAATTTGAAATGCCTATCGGCAACCATATCTGGAATGCCTATCGGCACCTATATTTAAAATGCCTATCGGATTCTATATTTGAAATGCCTATCGACACCTATTTTTAAAATGCCATTCGGCAACTATATCTGAAATGCCTATCGGCACCTATATCTGAAATGCCTATCGGCACCTATTTTTGAAATGCCTATCGGAAACTACAACTGAAATGCCTATCAGCACCTATATTTGAAATGCCTATCGGCAACCATATCTGGAATGCCTATCGGCACCTATATTTAAAATGCCTATCGGATTCTATATTTGAAATGCCTATCGACACCTATTTTTAAAATGCCATTCGGCAACTATATCTGAAATGCCTATCGGCACCTATATCTGAAATGCCCATCGGCACCTATTTTTGAAATGCCTATCGGAAACTACAACTGAAATGCCTATCAGCACCTATATCTGAAATGCCTTTCGGCATTTATATCTGAAATGCCTATCGACACCTATTTTTTAAATGCCAATCGGCAACTATATCTGAAATGCCTATCGGCACCTATATCTGAAATGCCTATCGGTACCAATTTTTGAAATGCCTATCGGAAACTACATCTGAAATGCCTATCAGCACCTATATTTGAAATGCCTATCGGCAAACATATCTGGAATGCCTATCGGCACCTATATTTGAAATGCCTATCGGCACCTATATCTGAAATGCCTATCGGCACCTATTTTTAAAATGCCAATCGGCAACTATATCTGAAATGCCTATCAGCACCTATATCTGAAATGCCTATCGGCACCTATTTTTGAAATGCCTATCGGAAAATACATCTTAAATGCCTATCAGCACCTATATTTGAAATGCCTATCGGCAACCATATCTGGAATGCCAATCGGCAACTAAATCTGAAATGCCTATCGGCACCTATATCTGAAATGCCTATCGACACCTATTTTTAAAATGCCAATCGGCAACTATATCTGTAATGCCTATCGGCACCTATATCTGAAATGCCTATCGGCACCTATTTTTGAAATGCCTATCGGAAACTACATCTGAAATGCTTATCAGCACCAATATTTGAAAAGCCTATTGGCAACCATATCTGGAATGCCTATCGGCACCTATATTTGAAATGCCTATCGGCTTTTATATCTGAAATGCCTATCGGCACCTATTTTTGAAATGCCAATTGGCAACTATATCTGAAATGCCTATCGGCACCTATATCTGAAATGCCTATCGGCACCTATTTTTGAAATGCCTATCGGAAACTACATCTGAAATGCCTATCAGCACCTATATTTGCAATGCCTATCGGCAACCAAATCTGAAATGCCTATCGACACCTATATTTGAAATACCTGTCGGCTTCTATATCTGAAATGCCTATCGGCACTTATTTCTAAAATGCCAATCGGCCACTATATCTGAAAT